>CAKNXH010081609.1:23145-42310 GCA_932178445.1 Andricus quercusramuli
TGTCTGTCTGTTTGTCTGTCTATTTGTCTGTCTGTTTGTCTGTCTGTTTGTCTCTTTGTTTGTCTGTCTGTTTGTCAGTATGTTTGTCTGTCTGTTTGTCTGTCTATTTGTCTGTCTGTTTGTCTCTTTGTTTGTCTGTCTGTTTGTCAGTCTGTTTGTCAGTATGTTTGTCTGTCTGTTTGTCTGTCTGTTTGTCTGTTTGTAGATTTTCAGTTTGTTCACACGATAACTTTCGAAAAAATTAACAGATCGGATTGACTTTTGGTATAAAAATTCAAAAGGTGAGCACATTTTGAAAAATTTTTAGACCACTTTTTTCAAGATTTGAAAATTCTATGTATGGTTATCAGTAGTACTCGAAAAGATGATTTTATTATTTATTTTATAGAGAAAGATTGCATGACAAAATTTTCTTAAACTATTTTTCCATAGTACTATCGAGACTTTTAATTTTTTTTAATGAATCCGAGGCCTGTTATTTCCAGTACATTTTTATTAGTCACGATATCCATCTTTTTTTTATTTCCCTATTCTTGAATACTTCCCTTACTATCTTAGCTTGCCATTTTGATAAGGCAGGTACTTTAACTATGCTAGGGTCTCATTTTACGTGCATCCATACACCGAGAAATCGAACCCCATAAAAATCGTTCCAAAAGAGTTCCTGAGTCTCCTCAGTCTTCCTCAAATGCGGAAACTTCAGGATTGTATCCGTTTTCCTCCAAGAACTCGACTGCCTTTTTACGACCTGCGCTGAGGGAAGGATTTTTCACTCGATAAATCCCAATGGTACTTTTGATCTTTAGTTAGATTTCAAACGTTTTTGGAAGCATCCACATTAGGGTGTTCTAAATAACCCCATTGGTTTTTTAATCGCGGACCGTCTGAACTTGTTCCATTTAGTGAGAAAATAAATGCGTATTTTTGTTTTGTTAAACAATAAAATTCAAACCGTGGTCCTCATATGTTTTGTTGAAAATTAAACTAGTTTGGTAGAAAATTAAATTGAATAATTGAAAATTTAACTATTCTGTTAGAAATTCCTTTTTTTTAATTGAAAATTTTTATTTTGGTTGACAAATTAACCATTCCGTTTATATCAAACTACTTTGTAAAAATTAATTTTTGTCGAAGATATTCTGTTTTTTCAACTAAACTTCTGTTTTTTCAATTCAACTATTTGGTCGTAAATTAACTTTTTTCTCTAAAATTCATATTTTCGGCATAAAAATTGAATGGTTTTGTAGAAAATTCATCTTTTTGGCTGGAATATTCCACAAATTGGTAGAAAATTCAACTATTTAATTGAAAATGGACTTTTTTGTTGAAGATTCATATTTTTGATTGAATACTCAACTATTTCGGTAAAAAATTAAAATATCTAATTAAAAATTCAACTATTTTGTCGGAGTTTCTTTTTTTTGGGTTGAAAATTGATGTTTAAAACGACAATTTGAATATTCCATTTCTAGTTAAAAATCGTTCCTTTTTATCTCAAAATTCAACTATTTGGTTAAAATTCAACTTTTTTAGTTTTAAATTCAAGTACTTAGTCGAAATGTATTTTCTTGAAAATCCGGCTTTCCTATATAAAAATCTTTTTTGTTTGAAATATTATCTATTACATGTTTTTTTGAAAATGAATTTTTTCTTCGGTCGTTCAGAATTTTTTTCTTGAAAATTCATATTTGTGAGTTGAAAATTCAACTATACTGGTAGAAGATTAAACTGAGTAATTAAAATTTTAACTCTTTTGTTGGAAATTCTTCTTTTTTATTGAAAATAAGTTTCAGTTTTGGTTGAAAATTAATTTTGCAACTGATTTAACCATTCTGTTCAAAATCTTATCCTTTTTAGTTAGAAATTCAACTGTTTGGTTGAAAAATTTTATATAAAAAAAATCAACTACTTCGTTTAAAGTCGAACTACTTTGCAAAAAACTAATTTTTTGGTTGAAGATACATGGTTTTAGTTGCAAATTTAACTATTTGGGCGTGAATGAACTTTTTTGTTTAAGATTCATATTTTCGGGTTCAAAGTTTAACTGTTTAATAGAAAATTCTTATTTTTGGTTGAAAATTCACCTAGTTTGGTAGAAAACTGAAATGATTAATTAAAAATTTAACTAATTTGTTGAAAATTATTTTTTTTTTTGAAAATTTATTTTTTAACTGAAAATTCAACTATTCTATTTTTGTTTAGAAATGTATCCTTCTTAGTTGAAAATTCAAGTACTGGGTCAAAATTTCATGTATTTTGTTGATAATTTATATTTTTTGGTAGGAAACTAAACTTTTTTGTCGAAAAATCAACTTTTTGTTTGAAAATTCAACTATTTTACTGAAAATCGTTTTTGTTGTTGTTGAGAATTAACTTTCTTCACTGAAAACTTAACTGTTTCATATTTAATTGAAAGTTGTAATCTTAAATTGAAAATTGATTTTTTCTAGGTAAAAATTCATATATTTTGCTGAAAATTCGTCATTTTCAAATTAAAATCTGTCTTGGTTGAAATATTAACTATTAAATTTTTTTGAGAATTAATTTAGTTGTTCTTGAAAAATTAACTACTTGGTTTAAAGTTCAACCACTTGATAAACTTTTTTGTTGATAATTCATCTTTTTTGTTAGAAATTTAGTGTTTTTGGTCAGAAAGTCAACTTTTTGGTTAAAAATTTAACTATTTGGTTAAATTTTGAACTATTCTCTCGATAATTAATTTTTTCTGATAAAGATTTGTCTTTTTAGACGGAAATTCATCTTTTTGCTTGAAAATTTAACTATTTTCCTGAAAATTCTTTGTTTTTTTGATTTTCGTTTTTAATTTAAAATTGATGTCTCAAATTTAAAATTTATCTTTTCTGGTATATACTTGATATATTTTTTCAAAATTCATCTTTTTTCAAATTAAAATCGTTTTTGGTTGAAATATTAAATATATTACATGTTTCTTAAGGAATTAATTTTTTTGTTGAAAATTTCATTATGTTATTGAAAAATGAATAATTTTGTGATAAATTCATATTTTTAACGAATATTCAACTGCTTGGTTAAAATTTGAACTACTTTGTTAAAAACATAATTCTTTGGTAGAAGATTCTTTTCTTTAGTTGATAATTTTCCTATTCTGTTGAATTTTTTCATTTTTGGTTAATTAATTTCTTTGGGTAAAAATTTAACTATTTTGATAATTTTTTTTATTTGGCTGCCAATTAACTCTCATCGTTGAAAATAGAAATAGAAATCTGCAAATCAGGAAAGAGTCGGGGAATTTTGTTGGTCAGAAAATGTCAGGGATTTTGAAAAAAAATCTTGCTATGTCATGGAATTTCTATATGAGGCACTTTAAATAACTTCCTAGGAAATAAATTAATTTGTGGTTAGAAATTTTATTATTTGATTAAAAATTCAAAAATTTGATGATAAGCCATACCTTTTCATTTCAAATTCCAATGTTTTATTGCAAATTTGTTTTTTAGGTTAAAAAAATTATTCTATTTCAGTAGAAATTTAATCTTTTTTTGGATAAAATGCAGTTTTTAAAAATTTCAAACTGAAATATTTTTGAGTTTAAATATCTGCTGTAACATTATTCGTAAAAACTCCATCTTTTTCTGAGAAAATTCAACAATTTTGTTGAAGAGTCATCGTTTTTGATTGAAAATTCATCTTTTCGAGTTAAAAATTCAACTATTTCATGGAAAATGAGATTCATTGTTAAAAAATCAAATTTTCGTGTTGAATGCAATGACTTTAAATTTAAAATAAAAATCTTTTCAAACTAATCTTAAGATCTTTCTTAGTTGTTAATTCAACTAGTTTGTTGGAAATTTATTGTTTTTTTTTGTTCAAATTTAATTATAATAACTGAAAATGAAACTCTCTTTGGTTGAATTTCAATATTTTATGTTCAAAAATTCAACTTTTTTGTGGAAAATTCGTCCTTTGGCTTAAAAATTAATCTTTGATGGTAAAAAAGTCATCTTTCTTGTTTGAAATAAATAAATTTGAATTTTTTAATTTTCAATGTAAAATTGTTTGTTACTACTTTTAATAGTCAAGGAAGATAAAAAACTTATCAGGGTAAATGAAAAATTTATCAGGCAAAAGTCTGGGCATTCAGAAAATTATGTCTTTTGGCCACCCTGTACTTCCTAAATGTGCTAAATTGAACAGTGAAATGGAAGAATGATTCCTGCTTGACTAAACATTGACTTGTGCTACTTACAAGAATTCATAAAATAAATATGGGCTTGCAATTATCGTCCATGTCTGACTAAATATTGACCTTTTCTAATTATACGAAAATTTCCAAATGAAAATCGATATGGTCTACTGGTTCCTGTCGGACTAGACGTTGACCTGTACTACATACAAAAATTCGCAAACTAAATGTTGACGTGGAATAATGCTTTCTGTCTGACAAAACATTGGCATGTACTACTTCCTCAAATTGTCCAAATGAACACCGACATGGTATAATTTGTCCTGTCTGACTAATCATAAACCTTTACTACTGAACCAAAATGTTAAAAATTTTAGCATGGAATAAATATCCCTGTCTGATTAAGTATCAACATGTACTACTCAACCAAGTTTTTGCAAACGTTAGCATGAAATAATGCTACATGTCTGACTCAATATTGACCTCTACTACTGCCTGAATTGATAAAATCATTGATATGAAATAATTACCCTGTCTAACTAAACATTGACCAGCACTACTTTATAAAATCATTAAATTTATACAGAATTTTATTTCGTGCCCTGGAAAGTTAATAAATAAAACTATAGGATATACTTAATTTAAACGTAACATCTGAATCAAGTACCTTCAGATTTCTATATTGAATTTTTAGAAAATTATTATTGTACTAAATACTAAGATGCGCAATTATTTTTTTGTTTCAGGTACGTATAACTCATAGAGTGGATTTTTTTCTATTTTAAAATAGAATTTGACGAACGTATTGGTATGTGAAAGATAGTATTAAATAATTAAAAGCCCCTTTGAATCAACATTTTTTAACCTGAATTTTTTCTTGATTTTTTTATACCTGAAATATCCTGGAAATTTAAGTGAATTTTTTCGAGGATGCCTAATGTTTTTTCTACGTGTAATATCAAATACTAATTTGTACTGAGTTTTTTCAGTTGAATTTTTAAATTGTGAATATTTCCGTATGATTTCAGATGGTTGTAATAATTTTAACATAATTTCATTTTATTAAATTTTTTTTTTTTCTTACTTAAAGTAATTTATAATAATTAAAAATTAAAAATTCAGCTCTTTGGTTGAATGTTGAATCCTTTTTTTGAAAATTCTTTTTCTATTCAAAGATTCATAATTTTAGTTGAAAATTCAACTGCTAGGTCATAAATTAAGATTTTTTTTTTAAATTGTACTATTTTGTAGAAAATTCGTCTTTTTGCTTTGGTAATTCAACCATTTGGTAGAAAATTGAACTATTTAGTTGAAACTTAAGTTTTTTGTTCAGAATAAAGTTTTTTGTTCAAAATTCATATTTTCGGTTTGGAAATTCAGCTATTTTGTAAAAAATTCGTTTTTTCAGCTTGAAAATTCAACAGTTTGGTAAAAAATTGAACTATTCCTTTGAAAACTAATTTTTTTTTTTTTGAAAATTAAAATACTTTAGGAAAATATTTAGCTATTTGGTTGAAAATTGAACTATTTATTCAAAAAATTTCCTGCTTTGTTAATAAAATTTTTTGTTTGCTAAAAATTAATTTTTCTAGCTGAAGATGTAGCTAATCCATTTTTAGTTGAAAAATTTTCCTTTAGAAGTTGAAAATCCAACAATTTAGTAGGAAATTAAACTATTTGGTTAAAAATTAACTTTTTTCGATGAAGATTCGTATTTTTAGTTGAAAATTAAGCTACTCTGGTAGAATATTAAACTATTGGGTTAAAAATTATACTATGCATTTGAAAATTTAACTGTTCTGTTGGAAATTCGTTTTTTTTTTTTGATAAAAGTTAATTTTTCATCTCGAATTGTAGTTATTTTATTTTTGGTTGGAAATTTTCCCTTTATAAGTTGAAAATTTAACTATTTGGTAGAAAATTATGTTGAAAAATCTTCTATCTGGGTAGAAAATTAATCTTGTTTGTTGAAAATTCAACTATTTGGTTAATGATTCAACTATTATGATAAAAATTTGTCTTTTTCGTCAAATTTAACTGGTATGACAATGAGTTTTTCTTGTCCAAAATTAATTTCTCCAAGTGAAAATTTAACTATTACATTTTTGGTTATAAACTTATCTTTTTCAGTTGAAAAATCAACTATTTAGTTAAAAATTCGTCTGTTTTTTTTCTGAAAATTCGTCTTTTGGTATCAAATTAGTCGTGCTGGTTTGAAAATTTATCTTCCTAACTTAGAAATTCAGCTATTTGGTACAAAATTCAACTATTTTGTTAAAAATTCAATTATTTGTTGAAAATTCAACTATTTTCTCAAAGTTATCTTTTTTGATCGAAAATTTTTTCTGCAAGGATTTTAAAGGTATTTGTTTCAACAAATCCCGGAAGTTTTTGAAGAGTTTTAAGGATTATTTTAAAGATTACAAGGAATTTAACGAGATTTCAGAATTTTTAAGAGTTTTCAAAGAGTTTCGTAGAATTTTAGAAAATTTGAAGAATTTCAAAAAGTTATCCAGGATAACAATAATATTTAAAAGACTTCAAGGGACTTCCTGGGATTTTTACGGTTTTCTACGGATTTCAGGGATTAGAGAAATTGCAAGGTGATCAAAAAGATTGAAGAGTTTTTCAGGAAATTCAGAAGATCTAAATAAATTTTAGGGATGTTTAGGGAAATTTTCCATTTAAAAAATCGCATGACACTATTTCCCTACTATTTTCGAATTTTTTCTACTATTGACACTATTTTAAATTTCCGAAATAAGTCCGCGGCCTGAAATAAACATTGACGTGAAATGATGGTCCTTGTCTGACTAAACATTGACCTATACTACTAAAATCGATATTCTGGGTGTCGTTCAGGGTAACTAAAATAATTTTTATGTTCATATTGACAAACAAAAACCATTTCGTTTATTGGTCGTAAAAATTGTAGACCTCGTTAAAATTCTAAAACAAACATTGGCAATACTGGTACATGTCTGACTAAACAATGGTATTCACTACTGCGCATCCAAGCTCGTCCCTCTGAAACAAGATGTTAATTCATTTTAATTCTCTATTCGTAATTATTTGTGTAATTTGTCCAATTTTTTAAAAATTCTAAAATGTAAAATTTTCTGACAAATGACTCTTGTTTGTTAATATTTGAATAGTAACAGAAATTTTGTAATCAATTAGGAAACGAAACTTTTAAAGATATTTTGATATACCTAATTAGATCGAAGTAAATTCGATTGTTTCAAAATAACGGTTTTGCGAGTTGATAAATTTTCCCAGCAATTTCAATGACATTGACATTTCCCATATACACGATTTACGTTTTGCTTTCTGTTCACAAATATAATTATGTCTACCGTGATATCACTAATTGGACGGGGTTGAAATTAATTACAATTTTAAGAGCAACCCTTTCCATTTCGCTTACAGATTCATGTGCCTCAGTAATGAAAATATTAATTATTTGAATTTAGCTCGTTATGAGTTACGATTTATTTTGTATATTGTTCTCTAAAATGTGCATGATAACAACTTCAATAAATCTAATTTGTGATAACAATCCATTAGTATAATATTTATTTTCAGATTCTGTGTGACAATACTAATATTGCGTATCAGACTTTATCTTCTTTCCCCTCTTTTTCTCTTTTTTGAGAAATTTAATTTTTTCCCCCTCTTTTTAAAAACTTCTTCTTTTTCCCCCTTTTCTTATTTTTTCGCTTAAATGAGAACTGAATCAATAGAACCCAATAAGAAAATTAAACTATTTGGATTTGGTCGAAGTTTAATAATTTTTGTTTCAAAATTCCACCCTATGGTTGAAAATTAATCTTTGTAGGTTGAAGATTCAACTATTTGTTTGAAAAGTTCACTCTTTTGTTGAAAATTCAATTTTTTTCATTAAAAAATAAACTATTTTGTTAGAAAGTAATTTTTTTTCTTCGAAAATTCAATTTTTTATGTGTATTCATAATTTTGGATAGCTAATTCGTCCGGTTGGATTAAAAATTCATTTTTTCTGAGTAAAAAATTATTTTTGCTTTTCAATTTTTCAGGTAGTGTGTTATACTCTTAGTCTTCTTTTTCTGTCAAAATTTCTACTGTTTGGCTACAAATGTTATTTTTTTGTTAAAAATTGAACTATTTTGTTAGAAAGTAATTTTTTCTTGTCGAAAATTTAATTTTTTTGTTGTACACCTTTGTTTTTTGATAAAAAATTGGATTAAAATTAATATTTTTTGTTTAAAAATCAACGTTGGTTTTGCAATTTCTCAAATAGTTCTATTATACCCCTTAGTCTTCTTTTTCAGTCAAAAATTCTACTGTTTTGTTTGAAAATTTTATTCTTTTCTTAAAAAGTCAATTATTTTGTTAGAAAGTAATTTTTTTGTCAAAAATTTTAATTTGTTGTACATTTCTTTTTTTGGGTAGAAAATTGAATTAAAAATTTATCTTTTTTGGTTCAGAATTAACTTTGGCTTGAAATTTTTTCAAATAGTATTATCGTGCTCTAAATCTTCTGTTTTGGTAGAAAAGTCTAATATTACATTTTTTTTAGAATTACCTTTGGTTACAAATTTTACTATTTGGTTGAAAATATAATTATTTTTTTGGAAATTCAACTATTTGGTTCGTAGCTATTTTTTTATCGAAAATTCAACTTTATTGTTTTGAACTTTTTCTTTTTCGGTTAGAAAATTGGTCCTTTTTCATTGAAAATTCATATTTTTTGGTCGAAAATAAACATGATTGTTAAATTCAACTTTTCTGATAACAAATTCGAATTATTTGGGAAAAAATCTTCTTTTGGGCTCGAAAATTCAACAATTGGGTTGAAAATGTATTCTATAGAAAGTGCCTTTTTTCGCTCTCCTCTACTGCTTCTTATTCAAAATGAAAATAAATTATTTCGTTAAAAAATTTTTTTTCGACTTTTCAACTATTTCGTTAAAAATCGAACTGTTTTGTTGGATTAATTTCTTTTTCTCGAAAATTCATATTTTATGGTACAAAAGTCACATTTCTTAATTAAAAATTCATCTTTCTTGGTTAAAAATTAATTTTTCTTTAAATCCGACTGTTTTTGTTGAAAATCAATTTTTATTTCTGTAAAAATTCTTATTTTTCTTTAATAAAATTTTTTTTATTGAAATATCAACAATTATTATTTTGGTTCTGAATAAATTTCTTATATTGAAACTTCATATTTTTTGGTTGGAAATATACTTTTTTTTTAAATTCAACTTTCCTGATTGAAAATTCGAATATCTTTTGAAAAAATTCTTTTTGGGCTCGACAATTCAACACTTTGGTTGAAAATGTAACTATTTTATAGAAAATTCGTTTTTTTTTGCTTAACTCAACTTTTTTTCATTAAAATAAAAATATGTTTTGGTTTGAAATATCAACATTTATATTTTTGGTTGAAAATTCATCTTTTTGGATTGAAAATTCCTTTTTTTTTGGTAAGAACATCGTCTTTCTTTGTTGTCGATTAACTTTTTTTCAGAAAATTCAATTTCTCCAAATTGCAAATTAAAATATTTCTGAAAATTAAAAATTTTTTTTTTTCGAAAATTCAACTGTTTGATTGAAGATTCAACTATTTCGTTAAAAATCTAACTATTTTGTTAGATTCATTTTCTTGTGTCAAAATTTGTTTTTTTTAAAAAAATTTGTCCTTGTGAATAGAAAAATCATCTTTTGTGGCAGAAAAGTCACCTTTCTGGTTTTAAAATTCATCTTTCTTGGTTGAAAATGAATTTTTTTTTAAATTCAACTATTTTCGTAATAATGCGTCTTTTTGGAATGGGAATTTACATATTTCGTTGAAAGTCTAACTAAAATTCGTCTGTTTTTCTTGAAATTTCAACTATTTACTTATTTTTGTATTAATTTATTAGTTAAAAATTATTTTTTGTTTGAAAATTCGTCCTTCTGGGTTCAAAATTCATCCTTTTTTGGTAAAAAAATTTTTTTTGCTTGAGAATTCAACTATTTGTTCGAACTACTTCTACTTCTGTAGGAAATTAGTGTTTTTTTACTATTAATAATTTTAGTTAAAATTTCATCTATTCGATAGAAAATTTAACCATTTTGTTGAAAATTATTTTTCTTTGCAGAAAATAAATCTTTTTTGTTGAAAATTAATCCTTTGAAAAAAATGAAACTGGTTGAAAATTAATCTCTTGTGGTTGTGAATCCAACTATTTTTTTGAAAATTCTTGTTGAAAATTTAGATATTACGTTTGTGGTTAAAATTTTTTTTAGTTTGAAATTCAACCATTTGGTTTTAAATTATATTTTTTGTTTTTAATTTTCTCTTTGAATGAAACTAGTTAAAAATTCGTTATTTTGTTATTGCAAAGTGATTTTTTAAACGAAACATTCAACTTTGAAGATTACAAATTTAGTTATTTTGTTGAAAATTCAAGTATTTTGGTAAATTCATCTGTTTTGGTCGAAAATTCAACTGTTTTGTTAAAAATTCGTCCTTTGGGATAAAAAATTTATTTTCTGTGATATTAAAGTCATCTTTCTTGGTTGAAAGTTAATTTTCCTTATTTTTCTGTTTTTGAAAAAAATTCTTTTTGGATTGAAATTTCGCCTATTTGGTTAAAAGTCGTAGAAAATTAATTTTTTTACCATTCATCATTTTAGTCGGAAATTCATCTATTTCGTACAAAATTTAACTATTTAAAAAAAAAAAATTTTTGTTTTTGGCAGAAAATTAGTCCTCTTTGATTGAAAATTCACCCTTCTTGGTGAATAATCGACCACTTGGTTCAAAGTTGAATTACTGAGTAAAAAATTCATTTTTTTTCTTTCAAACCTAAAACTTAAATATTTAATTTCTAGTTGAAAAATTATTTTTTTTTTAGTTGAAAATTCAACTAATTGGTAGACAGTTTAGGTATTTTTTTGAAAATTCCTTATGTGGTAGATAATTTATTTGCCTTATCAAAAATTTCTCTTTATTGATTAAAAATTCAGCTTTTTGATTAAAAATTCAACTTTTTTTTTAATTTTATCATCTTTAAGCTAATATTGATAATTTCCGACAACTCTAACTATTCGAGTAAATCTCTTTTCCCAATTACATTTTTCTCCTTGCTCTTATCTCTGCGGAAATTGATTTCTGGCCACTGAATCGATTCCAGTGAATGTCGTTGATTAAACCTCCTTCCTCCTTTTGCATATTTTTCAAAAAAAAAAAAAAAAATACATAAATAAAGAGATTCGATTTTGTTTTCCAAATACGTATCAGTGAAATTGAGTCTCGATCGTCCTGAGGGAATTCGAGGCCGATATTTCAATGGAAAATGACAATTTAATTTCGAGCAATAGCCAAAGACGATCAAGTCGCTAGCATTCAGAAAATACCAAACAAAGCTTCGGCCGCAGCGTTTCTTCTCGTTTTCATTTTTATGCTCACCAGTCCGCATCGAAACGAGCGGAAAGAGAACCCATTTGCGAAATCCGCTCAATGTCTTCCGGAGGGAAAAAGGATCTCAAGAAGAATGAGGGAAATAATAAAAAAGAATATATCAAATTAATCGACTTATTCTTTCGTTTAAAAACTATTTTTTTAAATTTATTAACTTATTTTAATAAAAAAAATTATTTTCTACTATTAAAGATGGCTTTTTAACAGAATAGTTGAATTTTCGACATAAAAATATAAATTCCCAACAAAGAGTGTCATAATTTATATTTCAATCAAAAAACATTAAATTTATACAAAAAAAAGTTTTTTAAAATCAAAAAGACGAATTTTCAACAAATGAAGACTTTTCACTGAAGAAAGAAAATTTTTCCTAAATTGTTGAACCTTCAAGCCAAAAGACGAATTTTCTCTAGAAAAATTGAATTGACAAACAACCAAGAAAAAAATTTTTTTTCACCAAAAAATGAGAATTTTCAACTAAAAAAGATCAGTCTTTAAAAAATGGAAAAGCTACATTTCCAGTTGAAAAATTAATTTTAAACAAAAAAAAAGAATTTTCACTAAACAGTTAAATTTTTCACCGTAGAATCATTTTTTTAATCAAATTTTTTAATCAAAAAATAAATTAAGAAATTTTTAACAATGTAGTTTACCGTTTACCAAACTAGTTCAATTTTCAATTTAAAAAGATTAATTTTCAACAAAAATTGTTAAACTTTTAACCAAAGAGACAAATTTTCAACTAACAATATAACTCTTCAAAAAAATGATTCCTTAACAAAAAGATTCAACCGAATCTTTCAAATCAAATAGTCGAATACTCAAGCAAAAAAGAATAATTCTCAACCAAAAAGTTGAATTTTTATTAAAAAAAAAAGAAATTTCTACCAAAGCGGATGAATTTATAAATCAAAAAGATAAATTGAAAAAAAGTTGAATTTTCTCTAAAAAAAGATTTAAGTTAACATTCGTAGTTTCGCAAACTATTGAAACCCAAAAAATCTTTAAATTTTGAATTCAAAATTTTAAATTAAAATTTATTAAAATATGAATTTTTAACCCAGAAATAAGTTTCTGCGAAAAAAATTGAATTTTCAATCCAAAAAGGCGAATTTTTACCCAAAAAAAAGAACGGCCTTTTAACAAAATTGTTGAATTTTCTAACCAGTAGTTACATTTTTATCCAAAAAATATGAAATTTCTCTTAAAACAGATGAAATTTTATTTAAAAGAATAACAAATTTTTAAAAAATAGTTGAATTTTCATCCAGAAAAGTTTCCAGTTGACTTTTCTAGATCCTAAAAAAATGTATAGTATATTTTTTCAGTTAATTTTAAAAGAATATTTAATAAAATTTTCAAGAAAGAATCAGGATGATTTTTTCATTCTCGTTTTTTAGCTTAATTTTTAACCAAATTAATAGTACTCAATAAGAAAATCCAACTATTATTGATTAAAAGTTTTTTTTTCTTTTTTTTTTTTGTTGCCTCTTTTTTTTGAAAATTTTTTTTTTTATTCATCTCTTTGGTAGAAAGTTTAACTCTTTTTTTGAAAATTTCTTTTTCTATTTCTATAAAGTCTTCTAGAAGTTTTTTATTTTTCCCTCCCTATTTTTGAATAAGAAATATAAATAGAATGTTGTCATTTTTTTGCAAAAATTTCATCTGAATTAATAGTTCTCAATAAGGAAATTCAACTATTATTGGTTAGAAGTTAAAAAAAAATTTTTTCAGTTGAAAAGTCTGATATATCTTGTTTAGTAGAAAATTCTACTATTTGGTTGAAAATTGAATTATTTTGTTTAAAATGCAACTATTTAGTTAAAAAGTCATATTTTTGGTCATAAATTAAACTACTATTTTTGTTTAAACAATTATTCTTTTTAGTTAAAAATGAAACTATTTAGTTGAAAATTCATATTTTAAATGAAATTTCAAATACTTGGTTGAACATTTTCTAATTGAATTTTGAAAATTGATTCCTTCTATTTCATAATTTACGCATTTTCTTGAAAATTCAACTGTTTGGTTGAATGTTGCATTCTTTTCTTAATTTTTTTTTTAAGATTCATCTCTTTGGTTGAAAATTCTTTTCTTTTTCTGAAAATTCCTTTTTATTTTTGGTTTTGAATTAAATTTCTCCTCTGAAAATGTAACTATTTAATTTCTAATTGAAAATTGAATTGAAAATTTTTCAAAAAGATTAATTTTTTTTTGAAGATTTATCCATTTAATTAAATATTCAACTATTTGGTCGTAGATGAACTATTTCGTTGAAAATTCATCTTTTTCGCTTGAAAATTCCACAACTTGGTAGAATATTAAACTATATTGTTAAAAATGGAATTTTTTGCTAAAAATGAATATTTTTTTGATTTAATCTCTGTTTGAAAATTCGCTGTTTTGGCTCAGAATTAATTTTTTTCACTTTTTTTTCTGGGTTGAAAATTCGTCTTTTTTAGTTGAATTCAGCTGTTTTTGATTTAAACTTAAAATATTTTTTTTTTGAATACTAATTATTACATGTTTTGTTTAGAATTTATTTTTTTTATTTTAGTAATCAACAACTTGTTTTAATGTGAAAATTCAATAATTTGGTTGGAAATTAACTTTTTTTTTTAAATTCATGTTTTTGGTTGAAAATTAAACTGTTTAGCTGAAGAATAAACATTTCGATTGAAAATCAACTTTTTTGCTAAAAAATCATATTTTTGATTGAAAATTAAATTAATATTTTGAAAATTTAACTTTTTTTGTCTATTTGAGTGTAAAAATAATCCTAAAACTGAGCTATTTTTTAGAATATTCGTCTTTTTGGCTTATAAATTAAAAAATTTGATTGAAAATTGAACCATTTAATTGAAAATTAACATTTTTGTTGTACAATCATATTTTTTGTTCAAAATTAAACTAGTCTGGAAGAAAATTAAACTATTCATTCGAAAATTCATCCAATTTTTTTTTAAATTCGTTTTTTTTTTGTTTGTTGAAAATTATGTTTTTCATTTAATTACGTGGATATTCCATTTTTGATGGAAAATGTTTCCTGTATGAGTTAAGAATCCATTTGTGTGATAGAAAATCTATGTATTTTCTTAAAAATTTGCCTATTTGTGTAGAAAATAAAAAATAAAATTATTTGGTAGAAAATTAAACTATTTAATTCAAAATTGATCTATTCTGTTTGAAATTCGTTTTTTTTCTGGTTAACAATTAAGTTTCTTATTATATATAAAAATGTAGCAAATTAATTTTTGGTTGAAAATATATTTATTACAAGTTAAAAATTGAGCTATTTGGTGAAAAATTCATCTATTTTTTATTATTCATTATTTTGGTTCAGTATTCAACTATTTTGTTAAAAATTCGTTTTGTCAGTTGAATTCAACTGGTTGAAAATTAACTTTTTTAAATTAGTTTTCAACTGAAAATGTAACAATTCCATTTTTAGTTGAAAATTTATCTTTTTTAGTTGAAAATTCAACTATTACGTTAAAAATTCATCTTTTTTATTGAAATTAAGTATTAACTTAATTTTTTTTTTTTTAATTTAAAATATAAGCTCTGAGAACTGGAAAAGAAATATCCGAACTGAATCTGGATTTCATCAAGATATTTTCAATAAAACGTGGTAGGAATATTTTCCAAGACAAACGAAAGGTAATAAAATTGAAAAATTGAAAATTTACATAAAGAGCGGTGAAAGTTCCACCCAATCAAGGAGTTTGTCAATACATAAAAAGATAGCTAGAGGGCTGTGATTGGTTGAACCAAGTAATGAGCAAAGAATCTCGAAAGTTATTCTAAATTATTTTACTTTTTTCAGATGTCCTCCTTCATCCCAATATTAACATTAATTTTAAAAGCTTCAATTCAACAAATATTAAAAAATTGAATTAAAAATTTTTTAAATGCTTTCAATTTGTAATTGTAAAATTTCTAGTCGGCCTTAGAATTTAAAATTATACAGTTCGTAAATATTATAAATATTGACAAAAAAAAACAATCATTTTCAATTCTATCTAATTGTAATGGAATCCAGTAATTAGTTAAGAGTGGAACTACTTTGAAAAAGATTATTTTTTTGTTGTTTATGATTCATTGTTTTAGTTAAAAACCTTTTTTTTCAATTTAACTATTTTACTGGAAATTATGTTTTTTGTTCTAAATTAATTTTTTGTACCGAAAAATTTAACTGTTCCAGTTTTGGTAAAACATTTCTGTATTTAGTTGAAAATTTTATTTTTATGATAGAATATCAATCTTCTTGGTGGATAATTCATCTTTTCGGCCGAAAATTCATATATTCAATTAAAAATTAATTTTTGTTTGGAAAAAATTAATCTTTCGTGATGAAAATTGATATTTTTTATTGTAAACTCATTACTTTGGCCAAAATTAATTTTTTTCTTCAAATTAAAAATAAATTTCTAATTTTGAAATTGAACTATCCCATCTTTTCTTCAATGTATTGATATTTTTTTATACGAATTTAATGTTCTTGGTTTCAATTTCATCTGTTTGGTTAAAAATTTAACTATTTCGTTGAAAATCCATTTTATTTGATTGAAAATTTATTTTTACACTGATAATTCAATTATTTTATTCCAAGTTGAAAATTTATCTGTTTTAGGTGAAAATTCAATTATTTTGTTGATAATTTGACTTTTTTAGGAAAAAGTAATATCATTACTCGAGACTTCATCTTTTTCGTTTCAATTTCATTTCCTTGGTTGAAAATTCAACTGTTTTATTAAGAATTTATTTTATAAACTAAAAATTTAACAATTCTATTTTTGATTAAAATTTGTTGGTTAAAAATTCATTGTTTGTTTGAAGATTCATCATTTTACTTAAAAATTTGTTTCCTTGATTGAAAATTGAACTATTTGTTTAAAATTTATTTTTGTTGAAAATTCAGTATTTCAGTTAAAATTTTATTTATTTAACTGCAAATTTAACAGTCTCATTTTTTTTGAAAAAATTATGTTTTTTGATAGCAATTTAAGTTTAGTAAAAGTTTAGTTCAAAATTCAACTCTTTCAACAAAAATTGATTTTATTTCTTTGAACATTAGTTCTTTTACTATAAATTGATAACTTTCTTGTTTTTGCTTAATTTTTTTTTCATTTGAAAATTCATATATTTTATTGAAAAAAATTTTTTTTTTTTTGGACAAATTTTAGGTTGAAAATTCAACTAGTCCGTTGAAAATTGAACTATTCTGTTGAAAATTTGTTTTTGTTTAGTTAAAAATACATTTTTGAACTTAAAATGAATTTTTTTCCATTCTTTGCTTGAAAATTGATCTTTTTTAGTTAAAAATTCATTTATTTTGTGGAAAACTCGTCATTTTTGCATTAAAATTCCAATTATTTTGGTAGAAAATTCATATTTTTGTGCTGAGAATTAAACTTTTTTTAAATTGATATGTTTGGGTTGAAATATTATTCAACTATTCAACATTTTGTTAAAAATTTATTTTTTTAACTGTAAATTAAAATATTTTATTTTTTGGTTGATTTTTTATTGAAAATTTTATTTTTTGATGGAAATTTATTTCTCTGTGTAAAAATTCAACTATTTGGTTAAAATTTCATTTTTTGGTTGAAAATTCACCACTTTAGTTAAAAATTCATTTATTTAATTGAAAATTAAGCTATTTTATTTATTTTATTTATTTAAGTTCAGTAGAAGTTTAGTACAAAGTTGAACTATTTCATTAAAAATTTATTTTACTTTTTTGAAAATTAGTTTTTTTTACTAAAAATTCATAACTTTCTTATTTTTGGTTGAAAATGTATCTTTTATAATTGAAAATTCTTGTATTTTTCTGAAAATTTTTCTTCTGGTGTAAAAATTAATCTTTTCGGTTGAAAATTGAACTGTTTGGTTGAAAATTTTTTTTTTGCTCAAAAGAACATTTTCATGGCTGAAGACTCACTATTTAATAAAAAAATCATTTCTTTAGTTGAAAATTTAACTATCTGTTGAAAATTCGTTTTTATTTAGTTAAAAATAAATTCTTGAACTTAAAATATAACTATTCCATGTTTGGGTGATAATTTATTTATTTTTTTTTCAGAAAATTAGATTATTTTTTGGAAAACTCGTCTTTTTGGGTTGAAAATTCAACATTTTGGATATTTTTTTCTTTATTAACTGAAAAATCTTTCTTGGTCGGTAATTCAACTCTCTTTAAAAATTTTCAAGGAATCTGTATTATCATTAGAGAATAACAGCAAATATTTAACGTCTTTTCAGACTAGATGGAGCTATGAAAGAAAAATTATTTCAAAATTTTTTTTTTCTGAAAAAAGATCTACTTTCGCTCCGCTGGGAATCGAACCACAGAACTACTGATTTCCGGCCAGGTGCTTTCCCATTAAGCTACTAGAGATATCGAGAGAAGAAACTTTTTTTTCAGAAAATACACGCATTATTTTGCTAGATGGTACAATAATTCTTTTATTTTCTGCGGAGCGAAAGGAGAAGATTTTTTTAGAAAAAAAAAAAATTATTTAAAATAACCTTTGGTAAAATTTCCTCCTTTTGTTTAAAAATTATTCTGGTTTGGTTGAGGCTTAAGTTAATAAAAATAAAACAAACAAAAATAAATAAAAAAATAAAACCAAATTAACTCAAGGATTTAATTTCCGCATTCCTTTAAAATTCTTTCAGCATTTTTTTAAAGCTGTTTCGCAATTAGTCGAGCAGTTGAAACAAAGTCTGTCGTATTATTCATTCTCTGAGTTGCTGACACTAGCTTTTTGTATAAAATTTCGCAAAAAAAAAAAATTCATCCTTGGTGTGGTAATTCGTGTGATATACTTAAAATCTACGGTGTCGTCTTTTCCGCAATTTCCGCCCACGGGACGATTCGACTTCCGGTTGCATATACAGAGATTCCGGAAATGGCAAACTTTTGCTCCTTTAGTCTTTGCTCAACACTTTGTCCCAAAGTCTGCTAAAGAGACTGAAAAGAATGAAAACCATTCCTACTTTTGCAAACAGTCTGAGTCCTTTTAAAATTAAAGTAAAATTTAATTTAGCGTTATTATATACATTTAAAAATCAATTTTTTAACAAATTTTTATTCAATTTAATTTATTTTTATCATAACTTTTATTTAATTTAATACTTAAGGTAGTTTTCGTGCCAAGAAACAGATGGGACGACTGAAAAATCCCGAAAAATAAAATTCTTGACACCGTCAAATTACTGAATTGGAAAATTGTGGAATAGTAAAATTTTGGAATAATAAAATTTCCGAATAATGAAATTCCCGAATTGGAAAATTCCCGCATAGTAAAATTCCCGAATAATAAAATTTCCAAGTCATAAAATTCTGGAATGATATAATTGTTGAATAATAAAATTCCCGAATAATGAAATTTCCGAATAATACTGGAAAATTTCTTAATTGGAAATTCCCGAATAATAAAATTTCCGAATTATCAAATTCTTGAAAATGACTTTCCCAAATTGGAAAATTCCAGAATAATAAAATTTCAAAACAGTTTATAATATTACCGAATGAGAAAATTTCCGAA
>CAKNXH010081610.1:0-16921 GCA_932178445.1 Andricus quercusramuli
GTGTGTGTGTGTGTGTGTGTGTGTGTGTGTGTGTGTGTGTGTGTGTGAAAACTTGAGTATGAGTACCCATAATTTCCTTTCAAGATTTATTTTTTTTTTTATTTTCGAAGAAGACATTTTTATTGTTAAGGTACATGTAGATAACGTTCAAGAGAGAAAATACTAGTTTTCATGACAAAATTTAAAACATAAAAAAAATTATTTATTTCAAACTTTTATTTTGAACTGAAATTTTTTTATCCCTTCTTACCAAATTTTGTCAAATTATGAGATTTTATTAAAGGAAAGCTTATTTTCTCGAGAAAAATATTTTCTGCAACTTTGCTGCAATTAATTTTTTTAAATAAATTAATTAATGTCGAATATTATTTCCTGGGTAATATATATATATATTGAGACATAATTTATTGATTATTTCAGGCATTAAAAATTAATCTTGATAAATTATATGCAAATATAGAAATTTTTTAATGAATAATTCAATAAATAATAAAATTCAAATAATTAAAACTTTAAAAAATTAAAAAAAAAAATTAATAAAAAATAATCTGTTCTGTCTCCAATATTATCATGAATAATAATTAAATTTGCAATTCAACATTCCCTGACTTTTCCCGGACTAATTTTTCATTTTGAATTGAGTGAATTCAAACAAATTCAAGTCAATAAAAAATTGAAGAGAATTTCAATTATTAAAAAAGAATTTAGGTTGAATTAATAAAAATTCCAGTGAATTCCAAATGAATTCAAATTATTTGAAAAAAAATTTCAAAATCTCTTAAAATCTTTAAAATCCTACGACTCTCAGAATAAAAGATTTTTTGATTCAAAGAAAATTTCTCTGATTCAATGAAAAATATTCATTAGCTCTCAGTCAAAGAAAAGTTTTTTTGGTTCAAAAAAATTTCTCTTGATTCAAGAAATTTAATTGTTTCAAGCAAATGGTTTTTATGTTCCAATAAATTTTTTTCTTCAATTTAAAACAATTTTGTTGATTTTGAATCTGTTTTTGGTTGAATGGCAAACATGATGTTAAAAAAAAAAACAGTTTCTTTAATTCTCTTCACTTCCAATACATTTTTTTTTACTTCACCTCCCTAATTCATACTAACTTCCCTTACTTCTCCACCCCTCATTTCCCCCCGCCTCCCCTCTCATTTCTCCTCACACATCTACCCTTATTTCCGTTCACTTCCCCTACATTCCCTTCCCTCGTTTCCCCTTTATACTCATTTCCGCTCACTTCTACTTTCTCTCTGCTCATTTACCATATTTTCCTCTACTCCTTCTCCACGCATTTCCTCACTTTTCCTATACTTCATCTTTTTCAATTTCCTATAATTTTCTCTCATTTCCCCTAACTTTCATCCTTACTTTCTCAGCTATCACTCCTATTTCTCTAATTTCCTTTCTCATCAACCATCACTTTCCTTTCCTTACCCACTTGCACCGACTAGCTTTTCCCTTACTTCCAATCATTTTTTTTACTTCTCCTCCTTAATTTACCTTCACTTCTACTACTTACCCTCCATTTACTTTCCCCACTTCCTTATCTCTCATTTTCCTTCGCTTCCCCCTCATTTCTTCTCACATCTCTACCCTCATTTCCATTTATTATTGCAACGTTCTCTTCGCTCGCTTCCCTTTTCCTCATTTCCGCCCGCTTCTCCTACTTACCCTCCCCTCATTTACTAACAGTTCCTTTAGTCCACCGCGGATTTCTCCATTTTTCCCAATTTAGCATACTTCGCCTCCCCTAATTTCCTCTCATTTCCTCTTATTTCCCCTAACTCCCATCCACTTATTTTGCCTCACTTTCCCTACTCCCCTCCCTTAATTATCCCTCACTTTCTTAGCTATCACTTCTATTTCCCTACTTCCTACCCCAGCCATCACTTTCTCTTCCCTACTCACTTGTACTACCCGACTAGCTTTTTCCTCACTTCCAATAATTTTTTCTGCTTCACCTACCTAATTTATCCTCACTTCCTCTACTCACCCTCAACTCACTTCTCCTAATTTCCCTACCCTCATTTTTCATCGATTTCTCTCTCGTTTCTCCTCAAATCTCTACCCTCATTTCATACCACTTCCTCTACTCCCTCTCCGCTGCTACCCATTCTCTTGCGTTTTCTTTCATCATTTCTGCTTACTTCTCCTACTCTCTCTCCTCTTATTTACCATCACTTCTTTTACTCCTTCAAGTATTTCCCCAATTTTCCCATACTTCCCTTTTCATCATTTCCTATCATGTCCCTTTGTTTCGCCTAATTACCATCCTCTCATTTTCACTCACTTTCCCTAGTTTCCCTCCCCTAATTACCCATCACTTTCCTTACTCCTTATTCCTTCATTTCCTCTCACTTCTCCGAACTTTCCCTACTTCCTCTCCCCTCATTTTCCCTACACTAGTCCTATTCCGCCTTCCCTTATTTCCTCTTTCTTCCCCTACTTTCCATCCTTTCTCCGTAATTCCTCTGCTCTCCTTCCTCTTAGTTTTCCTACATCCCCCCCTTAGTTCTCCTAGTTTCCCTTCTCTCATTTCCCCTTACTTTTCATACTTCTTAACTCCTTGTTTCCCCTCGCTTCTCCTAATTCCCTTTCGCTCTCCCTAATTTCCTTTCATCATTTTCCCTAACTGTCCCTCACTTGTCCTACTCCTTATTCTTTCATTTCCCCTCACTTCTCCTAACTTTCCCTACTCAGGGAATTATATTGGCTAGGAAAGAGTCAGAGATTTGACAGCAAAATCTTGTGAAAATCATTGAATTTCGATAACTTTAAATAACTGTGACGAAAAATAAATATGAAATTCTTTTATTCCGTTTATTTATTATTATTAGTAGTTCATTTTCCTTGTATTTATATTTTTTTAGTTGCTTCCTCTTGAAGATCATCTTTTTAGTTATCAATTTTATTATTCGTTTAAATATTCAACAATTTTGTTTAAAAGTAATTCTTTTTCGTTGAAAACTCGTCATTTTGGGTTAAAACTTCAACTATTTTCGTAGAAAATTAAATTTTTTTTCAAATTCATATCTTAGTGTGGAAAATTCAACTAAAATATTGATTGTATGAAAATTCAACTATTTCCGTAGAAACCTTATTTTTTGTTTAAAGCTCATCTTTTAGAATTGAAAGGTCAAACTAAAATCTTCATTTGATGAAAATTTAACAATTTTTTAAAGATTTGTTTTTTCAATCTAAAACTACATTTATTTCAGTAGAAATGGTTTTTTTCATGAATGAAAATTGGAACTGTTTGGATAAAAATTTTGTTTATCAACAATTTTATTATAAAGTCATGATTTTTGGTTGAAAATTCGTCTTGTTGGTTTGAAAATTCAACTATTTTCGTAGAAAATTTTCTTCTTGTTCAAAAATCATATTTTGATATTGAAAAGTCAATAAATTCTTTTTTGGATAAAAATTTCATCTTTCTTAGATAAAAATGCAACTATTTGGTTGAAAATTGATCTCCTTTGCTTAAGGATTCAACTATTTTGTTTAAAAATGTTGGTTGTACCACTTTGTTAAAAAATCACTTTTTTTTGAAGATTCTTATTTTTAGTTGAAAATTCATCTCTTGGTTGAAAGCTTAACTCTTTTGTTGATAGATGATCTTTTTTAATTAAAAATTAAACCTCGTGAGTAAAAATTAAACCTCGTGAGTAAAAGTTAAACTACTTTGTTGAAAATTCATTTTTTTACGAAGGTTCATCTCATTGGTTGAAAATTTAACTATTTTATTAAAAAGAAATTGTTTTCTAAAAGCTCATATTTTCCGGTTGAAAATTAATTTTTTTGTACAGAAAATTCATCCTTTGGCTTGAAGATTCGACAATTTAGATAAGCTTTTTTTTCATGACTGAAAAATCTTTATTTGTTGAAATGTCTTCTCGGGTTTAAAATTCCTTTTTTTTTATGAAATTTAATTATTTTTGGTTGAAATACCAACTATTAAACTTTTTTTATTAAGATTTCATCTTTTTAAATTGAAAATTAAATTGTTTTGTTAAAAATTTAATTCTTTAAATTCCTGACTTTTCCCTGATTTTGAAGTTTTCCCTGAGCTGCGGCTACCCTGCCTAAGGAAAAAAGAAAAAAATTCAAAGTTGTTAATTTTCTCTTTACGTGCAGATTTCTATAAAGATTGCTTTAGACAAAAGCGAAGATTATTTTTCCCGATTCAGGCAATCGTCTTCCCAAGCAGAAAATATCAGAAGATCTGCACGTTTAAGGAGGCCAATAATTGTACCACTTCTACTTAAATCGGCCCTTAACGAAATGGCAATTGTTTCCCCTAAAGAAAAGCTGCTTTTCAAAATAAGCCATTTCCTACAAATTGTTACACCTGTGCTGGAGAAGCTCGTAACAATCGCCACTTCCACTTTCCGTGCGATTATTCGAAGGGTGCTTATTTCGTTCTTGAGAAACTTACTCTCGAGATTTTCTATTCTTCTCCCTCACAAAATGCACCCTCCTAGTGGACCACTTAAAGAAGCGAAAATCACATTTATTCCTTTTTTCGACATCAACATTTCTGCAGTCAATTAAAGTAAGCGGAAAACTCCTGAGACTATTTTCAAAAAAATTTTAATTGTGGGATACAATATTTAAGTTTATCTAAGAATCATAAAAAAGATATCGGAAAGATATTCTTAGTTAATTCGGTAAGAAATGTAACCTATTCGTTGATAAAAAACCAAACTCTGAATTTGTTCATGAATATTGTTCAAATAATTATTAATTAAATAAATAGTTATTAATAGTTATTAAGTAAATAGTTGTTGGAACCAAAAAAGATGAATTTTCAATCCAGAGGGAAGAATTTTTTATCCAAAAGAAGACTTTTTATCAAAATGGTTGCATTTCCAACAAAATAATTAAAGTTTCAACAAAACAGTTCAACTTTTAACCACATAGTTGAATTGTCAATAAAAAAAAATGAATTTTCAACCAGAAATAGAGCAGTTACATTTACAGTTCAGATACAAGAAGTGGAAAGAGGGTAATGCGAGAAGGGAGGAGTACGTAGAAATGAGGAAGGGGTTTAGATTGGTGTGTAAGAAGAAAGAACAGGAAAAGGAGAAAGATCTGGAAGAGGAGTTAGCAAATGTTAAGACAGAAGGGGACGTCTGGAAGATAATAAATAGGTTTAGGAAGCGTAGGGTGGGGGTTAGCGAGAAGATAGGGAGTGAGGAGTGGAGAGAGTTTTTCAAAGAATCATTCCAGGGATCGGATGCAAGGAAGAAGGATGGGGGAAGTAGAAGAACGGGGGAGGCAGAGATGGAGGAGTTGGATGACGAAGATATAGAGAAGCAGATAAGGAAGTTGAAAAGGTCAAAAGCAGCAGGGCTGGATGGGGTGGAGAACGAAGCATGGCTGTTTAGTACACAAGAGGTTAGGGAGAGGCTCAAGGAGGTAGTGAAGAAAGTATGGAGGGGCGAGGGATTCCCAGGAGGGTGGAGAGAAGGGCTAATAGTGCCACTGTATAAGAAAGGGTATAGAGATAGGCAGGAAAATTATAGAGGGATTACGCTAATGAATACGGCGTATAAGGTATACGCGATGGTAGTGGCAGAGAGACTGCGGAAGGATGTGAGGGGAAAGGAATATTGCCGGAGACGCAGGCGGGATTTAGGGCGGGTTGGAGTACTATTGACAATATCTACGTGATGCAGCATGTGGTGGATAGAGAATTAGCGAAGAAGGGGACGAGAGTGTACGCGTTTTTTGTGGATCTCAAAGCCGCGTTTCCATCGATGGATAGGGGGAGGTTGTGGGAGGCAATGGAGGATAGGGGAGTAGAGAGAGGCCTAATTGAAAGGGTAAGGGAGATATATGAAGAGACCAAAGACAAGGTAAGAGGAGGGGAGGGGATTTCCGAGGGATTCTGGATGGATAGGGGTCTAAGGCAAGGGTGTCCACTTAGCCCAACGCTTTTTGCGATTTTAATTGCGGATATGGAAAGTAAGATGGAGGCCGGGGTGGTAGGAGGAGTAAGGATAGGAGGGGTTAGAATTTGGTCACTAGCGTATGCAGATGACATAGTGTTGCTGGCAACCAGCGAGGAGGCCTTAAAGGAGATGATGAAGAGGTTGAGAAGATACCTGGATGAAAAGGGGTTAGAGCTGAATGCGGAAAAGTCCAAGGTTATGGTGTTCAGAAAAGGAGGGGGAAGGGATAAGGGAAGGGAGTGGAAGTGGAAGGGAAAGGAGGTACAGGAGGTGAAAGAGTTTGTGTACCTGGGCTTCGTGTTTCGAAGGAATGGGGGAGTGGATGGTCACATAAAAGAGAGAGTGAGGAGGGCAAATGTGGTGATGAGGCAGGTGTGGGGGTTGGGAATGAAGTTATTCGCAGATGACTTTGGAAGGAGAATGAAATTGTTTGATTCACTAGTGATGAGTGTGCTATTGTATGGGGTAGAGGTGTGGGGGTGGAAGGAAAGTGAAGAGGTAAATAGAACGCAGGAGAGGTATGTAAAGTGGACCCTGGGGTTGGCAAGGAACACGCCTAATTATATTGTCAGGAGGGAGACGGGGAGAACGAGTGTAGGAATTCTAGCAGGGAGCCGGGCGTGTAAATATGAGGAGAAATTTTTGGAAGAGGGGGGAAGTAGGCTGGTTAGGGAGTGTTGGTGGGAGAAGGAGAACAGGGGAGGGGGTGGGAAGATGGAGGCGGAGAGGGAACGGTATTTTAGAATGAATGGATTGCAGATGGATGAAGTGAGAAGGATGCACGAGGAAGGAAGGAAGGTTTATGAATTGGTTAAGCAAAACAGCATGGAGAGAGAGAAGACAGAAGGGGAAGAGAGAATAAGAGAGTCAAGATTTAACGGGAACTATGTGTGGATTATGCCAAGGGCAAGAGCGCAATATTTGTGTGTGAAAGGAGAGAAAGGAAGTCAGGAACTTATAGCGAGGATGAGGTGTGGTTGTATGGAGGGTTTCAATAGGTTTTGGCTCTCTCGAGAGAAGAGGATGTGTGAACTGTGCGGAAAGGGGGATGCAAGAGTGGAGTACTGGCTGGAGGAGTGCGGGGAGGTGGAAAGAAGTGAGATAAGCATGGAGGCATTGTTGCATGAAAAGGGGGAAAAAAGGGCAGTAGCATGGGTGAAGGGAGTGGTGGGTAAGATGGAGATGAAGAGAAGGAAGGAGGAAGAGGAGTGGAGAAGGAAAGATTGTAAATAGGAGAGAAAGTAGATATAAGTAAGATGTAAATATTGTAAATAGTAGATAAGTAATAGGTATTAGCTGCGAAAACAGAGGTTGGCAGGCGAGGCAATGCGAAAAAGTAGGGACATGCGAGCGAGGCGAGGCGAAGCGAGGAAGGCAAGGCGATACGAGCGTGCGGCTTAGAGATAAGGAATGGATGGATGTTAGTTCTTAAGGGTTAGTTTTAAGGAAATTCTGTAAAAAATGGATGTGTAAGCAAGTCAATTTTTTAAGGCCAGCAGGCTGAAAAATAAACGTTTATCTATCTATAATTTACAGTTAAGAAAATTATTTTTCAACTAAACAATTTTTTTTAACAAAACAGTAGAATTTTCATCCCGAAATAGGAATTTTCATCAAGAGAGTTAATTTTAAACCAAATAGTTTATTTGAAACTAAAAACAATAACTTTTCGATGAAAAAAGGAATAGATAAATTTGCAGTTACCAAAATTAATTTTTAAACAAAAAAATTCATTTTCAACAAATTGAGTTCTATTATTTCAGTTTCCGTTTAAGCTAAAAAACAAGGAAAAGGTGGTGTTTCTAAAAAACAGGAGAAAAAAAAGAAATTCTGTAAAAAATGGAAAAATCACTAATTTTCATTTTTTTCCAACCTTTCAAGAATTTTTCAGGCATTGACATCTGTATCAAATTCTTATTCAAAATTTTAGAAAATTATGTGACTATTAAATTTTTTACCACCTTTTTTTGATACAATATTTAAATAATTTTCCTCTATTTTTGTTTCAGGTACGTGAAAGATTCCTCATTTTTTGAAAGCATGATTATGTAAGTAAAGAATAATCAATTTCATCGGAAATTTTTATAAATATCTATATGTAAATGTATATTGGGGTCTCGGAAAAAATTGAATTTCTACTTGAAATTAAAAAAGCATGAAATTTGGTATGTAGGGTCCTTTTGGTATTGAAATACTTTTTAGACTAGCTGCCAAAAAATTTGAATTTATATATATTTTTTTTTAATTTTGGAATTTTTTTTAATTATATATTTTTATAACTAATTTAGATATTTAACATTTATTTTTTGATTCTTATAAGGAATTTGTTAAAAACTAATAAAATAATCGCGATTTTTCTGAAAATAAAACATTTTTATTCTCTTTCAAAAATTCGCGAAATACGAACTGATTCAAAATAAAAAAATAAAATATCTTCAAAATATCTAAAAAAAAGGTTCTTTTACCACTTTTCTGTATTTCTAAAAAATGTTGTTTGTTATGAAGAGATAATAATTTTCGAAAATTTTACAAAAAGGAAGTGAAAAATGGTAAAAGAAGTTTTTTTGAGATCTTTTAAAGAAATTCTTTAGCGATTTTTCAAGATCTTTTAAACTTTTCTGCTCAAAATTTTTTCGTGTTTCGTGCATTAAAAAAAAGCATTTTTTTATTTTTAGAAAAATCGTTGTTATTTGGTAATTCAAATTTTTTTTTTTAACTTACTGTTAATTTTTAACCAAAAAGTTGCATTTTGAACGAAAAAGGATGAATTTTCAACCAAAAAAAATTACTTTCTACTAAAGAGACAAATTTTTAAAAAAGTATACCAATTTTTAACAAAATATTTAAATTTGAAATCATTGTAATCGAAAAAATTTCAATTTCACTAAAAAAGAAAAAATTGTTTTAAACAAAATAGTTGAATCTTCAACCAAAAAATATTAATTATCAACCAGTTTGCATTTTGAAAAAAAAAGAATGTTCAATCCAAAAAGATAAATTTTCCAAAAAATGTATGAATTTTGAACCAAATAGTTGAATTTTGAAAAGAAAAGATCAATTATTAATTCAAAATATCAATTTTTAACAGAAAATTGAATAGTTGCATTTTTATTTATAATATTAATTCCCAATAAAAAACGAATTTTCAACAACATAGGGAAACTTCCAACCAATTAAATGATTTTACACTAAAATGATAAATCTTCAAAACAAATAATAAATTTTGAATAAAATATTTAAATTTACAACCATTGTAATCGTAAAAAGTTTAATTTATCAGGAAAAATGAGTTTTAAACAAAATAGTTGAATCGTCCACAAAAAAAACTATAATTTTCAACCAGTTTGAATTTTGAAAAAAAAAAATTAATTTTCAATCCAAAAAGATACATTTTCAATAAAATTTATGAATTCTGAACCAAATAGTTGAATTTTGAAAGGAAAATATCAATTATCAATTAAAAAAAATAAATGGAATAGTCAAATTTTCATTTATAATATTAATTCCTAATAAAAAAAAACGAATTTTCTACAACATAGGTAAACTGCGAAACAAAAAAATGATTTTCAAATAAAATAATGAATCTTCAAAACAGATAATGAATTTTTAACAATAAAGTTCAACATTCAACCAAATAGTTGAATTTGCAACCCAAAAAAAAAATTTTCAACGAAGAAGAATAATTTTCTACCAAAAGAAACGAATTTACAACCAAAAATGGAATGGTTGAATTTTCATTGAGTAAAATTAATTTTCCATTAAAAATAAAACGAGTTTTTAACAGAATAGTTTAATGTCCATCTGGTGTAATAAAAAATAGTTGAATTTAACCAAAAAATTCGAGATTTCAACAAAATAGTTGAATCCTCAAACAAAACATATTAATTGCCACTGAAATTATCAATCATTTTAAATTAATTAATTATTAATTAATTTATTAATTGAAATTATTTCAAATTATCAATTATAATTAGCAATTATCAATTTGGAAATAATTTGAGTTAGTTTAAGAAATATTTACAAGTTTGAAACTCAGTTTTGAGAAGATCCAAACTTAATTTAAAAAAGACAAAGATTTCAAAAATAAAAAAGTAATTTTAGATGTTTGGAAATTTCAAAAAAAAATTCGGAAGCTTTTTAATGATCTTTAAAGCTTTTGAAAAAACAAAAAAAATCCTAACTTTTCTTGAAAAATCTTCAATGATTTTTTATTTAAAAAAATTAATTTTAAGAGAATATTTAAAAATATGTTAAGAAAATTTTTCATTAGTAAATAAAAATTGAACAATTATTGATTTGGAAAATAATCAAGTAAGTTTAAAATATATATTCTGTTTTGAAAAATTTTGAAAAGATTCCGAAATTTTTAATAAGATTTCTGAACTTTTCAAAAAAGAATCTGGATTATTTCAAAGTAATTTTTTAAATTGAAAAATTTTCCAAAATTTTTTGGGAAAGTTCGAGTTCCAAGATAATAAAATTATTATTAGATTCCTGGAAAATTTCAAAATTATTTTTTTAAACAAATATTTAAAAATATTTCAAAACAGATTTTACTGTATAAATTAATGTTTCGAGCTCAAAATTGCTTAAAATGATATAATTGAAACAATTTAAAATTTTTTTGATTCATTCTTCAATTAATAGCATTGAAAATTATAGCGTGGATTTTTTGAAAAATATTTTAACCGTATAATGTTTAAAAATTAAAAATTGAAATTTTGCAGCTTAAGGGCTTTTAATTAAAAAAAAATCAATGAAAAGTTTTTAAAACTTTTATTTTATACGCGGAAATTACTGAGCGTATTAATTAACATTTTTAAAGTTTTAATTTAAAAAGTTTTAAACTCAAAAGTATACTACTTCGAGAGTTTTAATTTGCGGTTTAATTTTTATAACTGTCGTCCTAGGTCGAAAAAGAACAACTTTTTTGCTGCAAAAGCTGTAAATTCCTGTGGATTGTTATATAAAATTAAAACTACTATAAAATACAAAAATGTACAAAAAAATATTTAAAAAATACAAAATTCGTCTCAATAATAGAAAAAATTTCTTCTTTCCTGCTATTTTGGTTGCCAGCTGTATGGAGACTGCCGAAATAGTGTAAAGCCTTGTTTCACCAGAAATTGCTGAATGAGCTGCGATAAATAGACAAATGCCATTGGAAGGTGCATTGAAATTCTAATGCGTGAGGAAAATTATTTGATAAAAGGATGAAGGAAGAGGGTTTGAAAATAGAGAAAACTCCTCAAAGTCACCTTTCGGAATAGCCAAAAGCTGCTTCTTGGCACTCTCTTTTATTTAATCTGTGTCGTGAAATCGTTTTTCTTTTAGAGGATACATAATTCCATTTGAGAAATAGCCAGAAATTGGAAGCCAGGCTAAGACTGTATGAGGACTGCCGAAGTTGAGCAAGGTCGCATTTCGCCAGAAATTGCTGAATCAGCTGCGAGGAATAGACAGGTGCCTTCGGAAGGTGCATTGCAATTCTGCTGGTCCAGTGACGAGTGGCAGCTCACTGTGAGCTGCTACTTGAAAACCACCTGGTGTTTGATTAGAAAAGACTGAACGAGAAATGCGTAACGCAAAAGTATTGATAGAAGGAGTGAGGAAAAAAGGTTTCAAAATAAGGAAAAGTCCTTCAAGTCACCTTTTGGAATAGCTTTTTTTTCAGAGGATACATAATTCAATTTGTGAAATAGCCAGAAATTATTGGAAGCCAGGCTAAGAGTGTAAGGGGACTGCTGAAGTTGTGTAAAAAGCTTTGTACCAGAAATTGCTGAATAAGCTGCGATAAATAGGCAGCTGCCATTGGTAGGTGCAATGAAATTCTGCCGATCCAATGACGAGTTGCAGCTCACAGTCAGCTGCTACTTAAAACCCACCTTGTGTTTGATTAGAAAATACTGAACGGGGAATGCGTGAGGAAAAAGAGTTGAATAAAAGAGGGAGGAAAAGGGTTTAAAAATAAGGAAAACTCCTTAAAGTCACCTTTCTGAATAGCTGAAAGGTTTTCCTTTTAGAGATTACATACATCAATTTGAAAAATAGCCGAAATTGTGTAAGATCGCGTTTCACCAGAAATTGCTGAATAAGCTGCTTTGAAAAGACAGGTGCCATTGGAAGGTGTATCGAAATTGCGGAAATTGAGGGAAAAGAGATGAAAAAAGGAGGGAGGAAAAGGGGATAAAAATGGAAAAATCGTGCTAACGAGGATTCTTTATTGGAAAAAGTCCACCGATATCACGTCTCTCGCTTGGGCGTACGTGCCTCGGTCAGTTTTAATCGAGTCTCCTTTCGCACGTGGCTATGACCTGGATCCTCTTTTTATTTTTCCCTCTCTTTCTCTTTCTCTATTTCTTTTTTTTTTTTTTAATTTTCTTTTTTTAAATCAAAGCATAGAGAAATGTCGACTTGCTGCATCGAGGGATGGTAAAAGGGATGCAGGGTGTCAGCCAGATAATCCGGGAATACAGAGGGTTGATAGACACTTTATAGTCCCCTATTCCAGCAGAGCTTCTATAAATTTTTTAGTGGAAATTGGATGCCTCGCAAACGAGTGCTCTTGAAATGTACTCAACGTGTAGCTTTATGTGATAGATAAAAATATAAGTACAGAAATATTGGAAAAAAATTAGGGAAGGTTACTATCAACGAGATTAAGGAATGATTTTATAAAAAGCAGGGTGGTCGTTAGGGTAGCCCAAAAAATAATTTTTTTTTTGTTATCTCACGTCCCCTATTTTCTTTCATTTGATGTAAAAATTATTTTTTTATTCATTATTATTACTGTAAAATATTTAACGATTAAAAAATATTTAACGATTAAAGTTCCACTTTTCTGTTGAAAATTCATCTTTTTGGTTTAAAAATTCAACTATTTTGGTAGCAAATTAATTTCTGATTGAAAATTCATATTCTGATGTTAAAAATTCAACGCAAATCTTTCTCAGTTGATGATTCAACCAATTTTTTGAAAATTATTTAAAATTCATGCTTTTTGCAAAAAAAAAGTAACTGTTTGGTTGAAAATTAATCGTCTTTGATTATTTTTAATTAATTTTCTTTCTAAAAAAGATTAATTTCCAATACCAAATAGATGAATGTTAAAATAAAAAAGACAAGTTAAAAAAATGGATTATTTAAATTTCCGATTTAAAAAATTGCTTTTTAATTTTAAAAAACAGCTAATTATCAACCAGTTGAATTCAACTTAAAAAGACGATTTTTTAATAAAATATTTGAATCTTCAAGTAAATAGATGAATTTTCAACAAAGAAGAACAAAACTTTCAGAAAATTAAACCAGAAAAGAAGAATTTTCAACAAGAAATTTAATTTTCAACAAGAAATTTAATTTTCAACCAAGAAAGATAAATTTTCAACTAAAAAAATAAATTTTTTAATCAAAAATGAAATCGTTAAATTTTAATTTGAAAATAATAATTTTCAAGAAAAAAAACGAATTTTCAACCAGTTGAATTCAACTAAAAAGAAGAATTTTTGAACAAAATAGTTGAATACTCAAACAAAATGATGAATTTTCAACAACAGACATGAATTTTCTGCCAAATATTTAAATTTTCAACTTACAAAAAATAAATTTTTAACCAAAAATGGAATTTTGAATTTTCAGATAAAAAATTTATTTTTAACCAGAAAACTGATTTTGAAATACTATATTTAATTTTTTTTAGTAAATATTTTAATATTTAACAACTAATTAAATTTTTAACAAAATAAATGAATTTTCTAACAAATATTTGAATTTTCAACTTACAATGAATAAATTCTTAACCAAAAATGGAATAGTTGAATTTTCAGATAAAAAAAATAATAATTTTTAACCAAAAAAATAAATTCGAAACAATAGTTCAATTTTTAAGTAAATATTTAAATATTTAACGGTTTAGTTAAATTTTTAAGAACTAATATGAATTTTCAACAGAAAAGTAAATTTTCAACCAAATAGTTTAATTTTCAACAAACAATATTTATTTTTTACCCAAATAGGCGAATTTTCATCATGTAAAGAATAATTTTACAACAAAAAATAGAATAGTTAAATTTTCAGATTAAAAACAATTAATTTTTTAGAACAAAAAATTAATTTACAACTCAAAAGTTAAATTTTTACTTAATTAATCTAATATTTAAAAAAAATAGTTCAATTTTCATCCAAGAATATTAATCTCCTACCAAAAAAAAACTAACTTTTTTAGAAAATTGATCAATTTTCATTTAAGTACTCTAATTTTCAACCAAACAGTTAAAATTTCAAATAAAAAAAAAAAAACAATTTTTAACCAAGAATATAATACCGAAATTTTCAGATAAAAAAATTAATTTTCAACCTGAAAACTGATTTTGAAATACAATAGTTAATTTTTTTAGTAAATATTTTAATATTGAACAATTTAGTTTAATTTTTAACAAAAGACATGATTTTTCTACGAAAAATTTGAATTTTCATCTTACAATGCATAAATTCTTAACCAAAAATGGAATAGTTAAATTTTCAGATAAAAAAATAATTTTTAACCAAAAAAATAATTTGAAACATAATAGTTCAATTTTTAAGTAAATTTTTTTATTATTTAACAATTTAGTTAAATTTAAAGAAGCTGATATGAATTTTCAACGAAAAAGTAAATTTTCAACCAAATTGTTGAATTTGCAACAAACAATATTAATTTTCTATCCAAATGGACGAATTTCCAACTTATAAAGAATAATTTTTCAACCAAAAATGGAATAGTTGAATTTTTAGACAAAAAAATTAATTTTTAACAAAAAAAAAAATTGATTTACAAGACAAAAGTTAAAATTTTAATTAATTAGTTTAATATTCAAGATAATATTTTAATTTTTACCCAAGAAAATTAATGTCCGACCCCAAAAGACGAAATAAAAGAAAATATATAAATTTTCACTTGAGTAATCTAATTTTCAACAAAACAGTTGAAATTTTAACAAAAAAGATCAATTTTTAAACAAAAATAGATTAGGTGAATTTTCAGTTGAAAAAACTAATTTTCAACCAAAAATGAAATTTTTTTTAACAAAATAGTCGAATCCTCAACAATATAATTAAATTTCCAACCAAAAAGACAATAATGGATTTTTTAATAAAAAAATAAATAAACCAAGAAATGTTGAATTTTTTAATTAGGGTCTATTACTTCAGCTTAAATTTAGGCGAAAGAATGAGAAAAGAGGGAAGTATCTTGAAAACAGTGAAAAAAAATTCTTTTGAAAAAGAGAAAATAGGGGAAAGAGTGTGAAATCTGTAATATAAAAGTTATTTTTAAACTTATTCAGTTATTAATTAATAAAAATTTAGATGTTAAAACAAATACTTAGGAAAATAATTTTTGAAGCACAAGAAAAAATCTGCCTCGGCCCGGATTTGAACCGGGAACACCACTTTATATGAGTTGAGCATAAACCAACTTTGCCATCGAAGTCTTAGCAGATCCCTTCTTGTTTGCCATAGCTACCTTTTCACAGGAAATAATTAATAAAAAATATATAATTAATACGTATTTCCACTGTGACAAAAGTGTCATTTTTGATCAAAGTGGGTTTAATCTAATTTATATTTGGAAGCTTTTTTCACCATTTAATGTCGTTAACGTCCGACTTTTTAAATTTTTAGTTAAAACAAATTTCGATATTAAAACTCTTACTTCGGAAAATAATTTTTGCAGAACAAGAAAAAATGTGCCTCAGCCCGGATTTGAACCCCGAACTTGCAGTAAACATACCAAACAATGCGTAACGAAATATGTGGACGCTCCCCTTTAAAATAAAAATTTTTAATGAATCGAACAGCTTTCCTATTTAGATTCGATGCTTGTACCTGAAACTGAGACTCTTTTTAATTGGAAACGAAATAAACCCATATTTTCCATGTTTTTAAAACAATAGGATATGCAATTAAAACGAAAATTATCCTTGGGAAACGACGATGTTCGGAAAATAGTCTTTCAGTGCCTGTTGCAATAAGCACCGAATATGATACATAGTTAAAAAGCGACAATGATACTTGAACATTACCTGCGGTATCGGGACGAGAGAATAACGGGGGTAACAAGCATTGACGGATAACGATGATATTGTAGCGGAGGAAAAGGAAAGGGGAAGGTGAAAAAAAATCGCGGTTCTATCATTCAGCGAAAGACTACTTCGACAGATGATTCTAGTTATCTGCCTGCAGCGATATTGTGCGTTATTATTGTACTGTATAATGAGGGATGACAATGGCAAGAGAAAGAGAAAGAGAGAGAGAGAGAGAGAGAGAGTGAGAGAGAGTGAGAGAGAGAGAGGGAGGGAGGGAGAGAGTTTCCGCTACCGTCGGAAAGTATCTGTAATAAGGGACCGTACTTAAATTACGTAACATCTCACAAATTACGTAAATGTACGTCATTTTTGCAAATTCGCAAAAACTTTCTCCTGAAGATTACCTTTTTAGTTATCAACTTTATCATTTGGTTGAAAATGTAACAATTTTCTTAAAAAGACGTCTTTTTTCCAATTCTTGTATCGATTGACGACCTTTTAGTGTCATGAAATAAAATAAGATATCTAAAATTTGAGGTTATTGTATCAGATCGATACCTATTCTATCATGACCATGACGTCATGCTAAAATTCTAAATATTCTTCAAAATATTTGATTCATTTTTTGATTCTATTACATTGATTTTCAATTGGCAAATTATACTATTTCAAGGAAATATTATATTTGTCACGTCGTACGGCAAAAAAAAACACTTGAAAAACACTGACATGCGTGATGCGCAAATGCAAGGTCGCATACATGCTTTCGGCGCGCGCACCGATACAAGGTTGGTGCAGCCAATAAACAACTTTTGTCAGTTTTGAAAAAATGCAAATTTTTTTTTTATTAAATAAATATCTAAGGGACCGTACTTAAATTACGTAACAGCGCAAGTGAGG
>CAKNXH010081611.1:0-16921 GCA_932178445.1 Andricus quercusramuli
GTGTGTGTGTGTGTGTGTGTGTGTGTGTGTGTGTGTGTGTGTGTGTGAAAACTTGAGTATGAGTACCCATAATTTCCTTTCAAGATTTATTTTTTTTTTTATTTTCGAAGAAGACATTTTTATTGTTAAGGTACATGTAGATAACGTTCAAGAGAGAAAATACTAGTTTTCATGACAAAATTTAAAACATAAAAAAAATTATTTATTTCAAACTTTTATTTTGAACTGAAATTTTTTTATCCCTTCTTACCAAATTTTGTCAAATTATGAGATTTTATTAAAGGAAAGCTTATTTTCTCGAGAAAAATATTTTCTGCAACTTTGCTGCAATTAATTTTTTTAAATAAATTAATTAATGTCGAATATTATTTCCTGGGTAATATATATATATATTGAGACATAATTTATTGATTATTTCAGGCATTAAAAATTAATCTTGATAAATTATATGCAAATATAGAAATTTTTTAATGAATAATTCAATAAATAATAAAATTCAAATAATTAAAACTTTAAAAAATTAAAAAAAAAAATTAATAAAAAATAATCTGTTCTGTCTCCAATATTATCATGAATAATAATTAAATTTGCAATTCAACATTCCCTGACTTTTCCCGGACTAATTTTTCATTTTGAATTGAGTGAATTCAAACAAATTCAAGTCAATAAAAAATTGAAGAGAATTTCAATTATTAAAAAAGAATTTAGGTTGAATTAATAAAAATTCCAGTGAATTCCAAATGAATTCAAATTATTTGAAAAAAAATTTCAAAATCTCTTAAAATCTTTAAAATCCTACGACTCTCAGAATAAAAGATTTTTTGATTCAAAGAAAATTTCTCTGATTCAATGAAAAATATTCATTAGCTCTCAGTCAAAGAAAAGTTTTTTTGGTTCAAAAAAATTTCTCTTGATTCAAGAAATTTAATTGTTTCAAGCAAATGGTTTTTATGTTCCAATAAATTTTTTTCTTCAATTTAAAACAATTTTGTTGATTTTGAATCTGTTTTTGGTTGAATGGCAAACATGATGTTAAAAAAAAAAACAGTTTCTTTAATTCTCTTCACTTCCAATACATTTTTTTTTACTTCACCTCCCTAATTCATACTAACTTCCCTTACTTCTCCACCCCTCATTTCCCCCCGCCTCCCCTCTCATTTCTCCTCACACATCTACCCTTATTTCCGTTCACTTCCCCTACATTCCCTTCCCTCGTTTCCCCTTTATACTCATTTCCGCTCACTTCTACTTTCTCTCTGCTCATTTACCATATTTTCCTCTACTCCTTCTCCACGCATTTCCTCACTTTTCCTATACTTCATCTTTTTCAATTTCCTATAATTTTCTCTCATTTCCCCTAACTTTCATCCTTACTTTCTCAGCTATCACTCCTATTTCTCTAATTTCCTTTCTCATCAACCATCACTTTCCTTTCCTTACCCACTTGCACCGACTAGCTTTTCCCTTACTTCCAATCATTTTTTTTACTTCTCCTCCTTAATTTACCTTCACTTCTACTACTTACCCTCCATTTACTTTCCCCACTTCCTTATCTCTCATTTTCCTTCGCTTCCCCCTCATTTCTTCTCACATCTCTACCCTCATTTCCATTTATTATTGCAACGTTCTCTTCGCTCGCTTCCCTTTTCCTCATTTCCGCCCGCTTCTCCTACTTACCCTCCCCTCATTTACTAACAGTTCCTTTAGTCCACCGCGGATTTCTCCATTTTTCCCAATTTAGCATACTTCGCCTCCCCTAATTTCCTCTCATTTCCTCTTATTTCCCCTAACTCCCATCCACTTATTTTGCCTCACTTTCCCTACTCCCCTCCCTTAATTATCCCTCACTTTCTTAGCTATCACTTCTATTTCCCTACTTCCTACCCCAGCCATCACTTTCTCTTCCCTACTCACTTGTACTACCCGACTAGCTTTTTCCTCACTTCCAATAATTTTTTCTGCTTCACCTACCTAATTTATCCTCACTTCCTCTACTCACCCTCAACTCACTTCTCCTAATTTCCCTACCCTCATTTTTCATCGATTTCTCTCTCGTTTCTCCTCAAATCTCTACCCTCATTTCATACCACTTCCTCTACTCCCTCTCCGCTGCTACCCATTCTCTTGCGTTTTCTTTCATCATTTCTGCTTACTTCTCCTACTCTCTCTCCTCTTATTTACCATCACTTCTTTTACTCCTTCAAGTATTTCCCCAATTTTCCCATACTTCCCTTTTCATCATTTCCTATCATGTCCCTTTGTTTCGCCTAATTACCATCCTCTCATTTTCACTCACTTTCCCTAGTTTCCCTCCCCTAATTACCCATCACTTTCCTTACTCCTTATTCCTTCATTTCCTCTCACTTCTCCGAACTTTCCCTACTTCCTCTCCCCTCATTTTCCCTACACTAGTCCTATTCCGCCTTCCCTTATTTCCTCTTTCTTCCCCTACTTTCCATCCTTTCTCCGTAATTCCTCTGCTCTCCTTCCTCTTAGTTTTCCTACATCCCCCCCTTAGTTCTCCTAGTTTCCCTTCTCTCATTTCCCCTTACTTTTCATACTTCTTAACTCCTTGTTTCCCCTCGCTTCTCCTAATTCCCTTTCGCTCTCCCTAATTTCCTTTCATCATTTTCCCTAACTGTCCCTCACTTGTCCTACTCCTTATTCTTTCATTTCCCCTCACTTCTCCTAACTTTCCCTACTCAGGGAATTATATTGGCTAGGAAAGAGTCAGAGATTTGACAGCAAAATCTTGTGAAAATCATTGAATTTCGATAACTTTAAATAACTGTGACGAAAAATAAATATGAAATTCTTTTATTCCGTTTATTTATTATTATTAGTAGTTCATTTTCCTTGTATTTATATTTTTTTAGTTGCTTCCTCTTGAAGATCATCTTTTTAGTTATCAATTTTATTATTCGTTTAAATATTCAACAATTTTGTTTAAAAGTAATTCTTTTTCGTTGAAAACTCGTCATTTTGGGTTAAAACTTCAACTATTTTCGTAGAAAATTAAATTTTTTTTCAAATTCATATCTTAGTGTGGAAAATTCAACTAAAATATTGATTGTATGAAAATTCAACTATTTCCGTAGAAACCTTATTTTTTGTTTAAAGCTCATCTTTTAGAATTGAAAGGTCAAACTAAAATCTTCATTTGATGAAAATTTAACAATTTTTTAAAGATTTGTTTTTTCAATCTAAAACTACATTTATTTCAGTAGAAATGGTTTTTTTCATGAATGAAAATTGGAACTGTTTGGATAAAAATTTTGTTTATCAACAATTTTATTATAAAGTCATGATTTTTGGTTGAAAATTCGTCTTGTTGGTTTGAAAATTCAACTATTTTCGTAGAAAATTTTCTTCTTGTTTAAAAATCATATTTTGATATTGAAAAGTCAATAAATTCTTTTTTGGATAAAAATTTCATCTTTCTTAGATAAAAATGCAACTATTTGGTTGAAAATTAATCTCCTTTGCTTAAGGATTCAACTATTTTGTTTAAAAATGTTGGTTGTACCACTTTGTTAAAAAATCACTTTTTTTTGAAGATTCTTATTTTTAGTTGAAAATTCATCTCTTGGTTGAAAGCTTAACTCTTTTGTTGATAGATGATCTTTTTTAATTAAAAATTAAACCTCGTGAGTAAAAATTAAACCTCGTGAGTAAAAGTTAAACTACTTTGTTGAAAATTCATTTTTTTACGAAGGTTCATCTCATTGGTTGAAAATTTAACTATTTTATTAAAAAGAAATTGTTTTCTAAAAGCTCATATTTTCCGGTTGAAAATTAATTTTTTTGTACAGAAAATTCATCCTTTGGCTTGAAGATTCGACAATTTAGATAAGCTTTTTTTTCATGACTGAAAAATCTTTATTTGTTGAAATGTCTTCTCGGGTTTAAAATTCCTTTTTTTTTATGAAATTTAATTATTTTTGGTTGAAATACCAACTATTAAACTTTTTTTATTAAGATTTCATCTTTTTAAATTGAAAATTAAATTGTTTTGTTAAAAATTTAATTCTTTAAATTCCTGACTTTTCCCTGATTTTGAAGTTTTCCCTGAGCTGCGGCTACCCTGCCTAAGGAAAAAAGAAAAAAATTCAAAGTTGTTAATTTTCTCTTTACGTGCAGATTTCTATAAAGATTGCTTTAGACAAAAGCGAAGATTATTTTTCCCGATTCAGGCAATCGTCTTCCCAAGCAGAAAATATCAGAAGATCTGCACGTTTAAGGAGGCCAATAATTGTACCACTTCTACTTAAATCGGCCCTTAACGAAATGGCAATTGTTTCCCCTAAAGAAAAGCTGCTTTTCAAAATAAGCCATTTCCTACAAATTGTTACACCTGTGCTGGAGAAGCTCGTAACAATCGCCACTTCCACTTTCCGTGCGATTATTCGAAGGGTGCTTATTTCGTTCTTGAGAAACTTACTCTCGAGATTTTCTATTCTTCTCCCTCACAAAATGCACCCTCCTAGTGGACCACTTAAAGAAGCGAAAATCACATTTATTCCTTTTTTCGACATCAACATTTCTGCAGTCAATTAAAGTAAGCGGAAAACTCCTGAGACTATTTTCAAAAAAATTTTAATTGTGGGATACAATATTTAAGTTTATCTAAGAATCATAAAAAAGATATCGGAAAGATATTCTTAGTTAATTCGGTAAGAAATGTAACCTATTCGTTGATAAAAAACCAAACTCTGAATTTGTTCATGAATATTGTTCAAATAATTATTAATTAAATAAATAGTTATTAATAGTTATTAAGTAAATAGTTGTTGGAACCAAAAAAGATGAATTTTCAATCCAGAGGGAAGAATTTTTTATCCAAAAGAAGACTTTTTATCAAAATGGTTGCATTTCCAACAAAATAATTAAAGTTTCAACAAAACAGTTCAACTTTTAACCACATAGTTGAATTGTCAATAAAAAAAAATGAATTTTCAACCAGAAATAGAGCAGTTACATTTACAGTTCAGATACAAGAAGTGGAAAGAGGGTAATGCGAGAAGGGAGGAGTACGTAGAAATGAGGAAGGGGTTTAGATTGGTGTGTAAGAAGAAAGAACAGGAAAAGGAGAAAGATCTGGAAGAGGAGTTAGCAAATGTTAAGACAGAAGGGGACGTCTGGAAGATAATAAATAGGTTTAGGAAGCGTAGGGTGGGGGTTAGCGAGAAGATAGGGAGTGAGGAGTGGAGAGAGTTTTTCAAAGAATCATTCCAGGGATCGGATGCAAGGAAGAAGGATGGGGGAAGTAGAAGAACGGGGGAGGCAGAGATGGAGGAGTTGGATGACGAAGAGATAGAGAAGCAGATAAGGAAGTTGAAAAGGTCAAAAGCAGCAGGGCTGGATGGGGTGGAGAACGAAGCATGGCTGTTTAGTACACAAGAGGTTAGGGACAGGCTGAAGGAGGTAGTGAAGAAAGTATGGAGGGGCGAGGGATTCCCAGGAGGGTGGAGAGAAGGGCTAATAGTGCCACTGTATAAGAAAGGGTATAGAGATAGGCAGGACAATTATAGAGGGATTACGCTAATGAATACGGCGTATAAGGTATACGCGATGGTAGTGGCAGAGAGACTGCGGAAGGATGTGAGGGGAAAGGAATATTGCCGGAGACGCAGGCGGGATTTAGGGCGGGTTGGAGTACTATTGACAATATCTACGTGATGCAGCATGTGGTGGATAGAGAATTAGCGAAGAAGGGGACGAGAGTGTACGCGTTTTTTGTGGATCTCAAAGCCGCGTTTCCATCGATGGATAGGGGGAGGTTGTGGGAGGCAATGGAGGATAGGGGAGTAGAGAGAGGCCTAATTGAAAGGGTAAGGGAGATATATGAAGAGACCAAAGACAAGGTAAGAGGAGGGGAGGGGATTTCCGAGGGATTCTGGATGGATAGGGGTCTAAGGCAAGGGTGTCCACTTAGCCCAACGCTTTTTGCGATTTTAATTGCGGATATGGAAAGTAAGCTGGAGGCCGGGGTGGTAGGAGGAGTAAGGATAGGAGGGGTTAGAATTTGGTCACTAGCGTATGCAGATGACATAGTGTTGCTGGCAACCAGCGAGGAGGCCTTAAAGGAGATGATGAAGAGGTTGAGAAGATACCTGGATGAAAAGGGGTTAGAGCTGAATGCGGAAAAGTCCAAGGTTATGGTGTTCAGAAAAGGAGGGGGAAGGGATAAGGGAAGGGAGTGGAAGTGGAAGGGAAAGGAGGTACAGGAGGTGAAAGAGTTTGTGTACCTGGGCTTCGTGTTTCGAAGGAATGGGGGAGTGGATGGTCACATAAAAGAGAGAGTGAGGAGGGCAAATGTGGTGATGAGGCAGGTGTGGGGGTTGGGAATGAAGTTATTCGCAGATGACTTTGGAAGGAGAATGAAATTGTTTGATTCACTAGTGATGAGTGTGCTATTGTATGGGGTAGAGGTGTGGGGGTGGAAGGAAAGTGAAGAGGTAAATAGAACGCAGGAGAGGTATGTAAAGTGGACCCTGGGGTTGGCAAGGAACACGCCTAATTATATTGTCAGGAGGGAGACGGGGAGAACGAGTGTAGGAATTCTAGCAGGGAGCCGGGCGTGTAAATATGAGGAGAAATTTTTGGAAGAGGGGGGAAGTAGGCTGGTTAGGGAGTGTTGGTGGGAGAAGGAGAACAGGGGAGGGGGTGGGAAGATGGAGGCGGAGAGGGAACGGTATTTTAGAATGAATGGATTGCAGATGGATGAAGTGAGAAGGATGCACGAGGAAGGAAGGAAGGTTTATGAATTGGTTAAGCAAAACAGCATGGAGAGAGAGAAGACAGAAGGGGAAGAGAGAATAAGAGAGTCAAGATTTAACGGGAACTATGTGTGGATTATGCCAAGGGCAAGAGCGCAATATTTGTGTGTGAAAGGAGAGAAAGGAAGTCAGGAACTTATAGCGAGGATGAGGTGTGGTTGTATGGAGGGTTTCAATAGGTTTTGGCTCTCTCGAGAGAAGAGGATGTGTGAACTGTGCGGAAAGGGGGATGCAAGAGTGGAGCACTGGCTGGAGGAGTGCGGGGAGGTGGAAAGAAGTGAGATAAGCATGGAGGCATTGTTGCATGAAAAGGGGGAAAAAAGGGCAGTAGCATGGGTGAAGGGAGTGGTGGGTAAGATGGAGATGAAGAGAAGGAAGGAGGAAGAGGAGTGGAGAAGGAAAGATTGTAAATAGGAGAGAAAGTAGATATAAGTAAGATGTAAATATTGTAAATAGTAGATAAGTAATAGGTATTAGCTGCGAAAACAGAGGTTGGCAGGCGAGGCAATGCGAAAAAGTAGGGACATGCGAGCGAGGCGAGGCGAAGCGAGGAAGGCAAGGCGATACGAGCGTGCGGCTTAGAGATAAGGAATGGATGGATGTTAGTTCTTAAGGGTTAGTTTTAAGGAAATTCTGTAAAAAATGGATGTGTAAGCAAGTCAATTTTTTAAGGCCAGCAGGCTGAAAAATAAACGTTTATCTATCTATAATTTACAGTTAAGAAAATTATTTTTCAACTAAACAATTTTTTTTAACAAAACAGTAGAATTTTCATCCCGAAATAGGAATTTTCATCAAGAGAGTTAATTTTAAACCAAATAGTTTATTTGAAACTAAAAACAATAACTTTTCGATGAAAAAAGGAATAGATAAATTTGCAGTTACCAAAATTAATTTTTAAACAAAAAAATTCATTTTCAACAAATTGAGTTCTATTATTTCAGTTTCCGTTTAAGCTAAAAAACAAGGAAAAGGTGGTGTTTCTAAAAAACAGGAGAAAAAAAAGAAATTCTGTAAAAAATGGAAAAATCACTAATTTTCATTTTTTTCCAACCTTTCAAGAATTTTTCAGGCATTGACATCTGTATCAAATTCTTATTCAAAATTTTAGAAAATTATGTGACTATTAAATTTTTTACCACCTTTTTTTGATACAATATTTAAATAATTTTCCTCTATTTTTGTTTCAGGTACGTGAAAGATTCCTCATTTTTTGAAAGCATGATTATGTAAGTAAAGAATAATCAATTTCATCGGAAATTTTTATAAATATCTATATGTAAATGTATATTGGGGTCTCGGAAAAAATTGAATTTCTACTTGAAATTAAAAAAGCATGAAATTTGGTATGTAGGGTCCTTTTGGTATTGAAATACTTTTTAGACTAGCTGCCAAAAAATTTGAATTTATATATATTTTTTTTTAATTTTGGAATTTTTTTTAATTATATATTTTTATAACTAATTTAGATATTTAACATTTATTTTTTGATTCTTATAAGGAATTTGTTAAAAACTAATAAAATAATCGCGATTTTTCTGAAAATAAAACATTTTTATTCTCTTTCAAAAATTCGCGAAATACGAACTGATTCAAAATAAAAAAATAAAATATCTTCAAAATATCTAAAAAAAAGGTTCTTTTACCACTTTTCTGTATTTCTAAAAAATGTTGTTTGTTATGAAGAGATAATAATTTTCGAAAATTTTACAAAAAGGAAGTGAAAAATGGTAAAAGAAGTTTTTTTGAGATCTTTTAAAGAAATTCTTTAGCGATTTTTCAAGATCTTTTAAACTTTTCTGCTCAAAATTTTTTCGTGTTTCGTGCATTAAAAAAAAGCATTTTTTTATTTTTAGAAAAATCGTTGTTATTTGGTAATTCAAATTTTTTTTTTTAACTTACTGTTAATTTTTAACCAAAAAGTTGCATTTTGAACGAAAAAGGATGAATTTTCAACCAAAAAAAAATACTTTCTACTAAAGAGACAAATTTTTAAAAAAGTATACCAATTTTTAACAAAATATTTAAATTTGAAATCATTGTAATCGAAAAAATTTCAATTTCACTAAAAAAGAAAAAATTGTTTTAAACAAAATAGTTGAATCTTCAACCAAAAAATATTAATTATCAACCAGTTTGCATTTTGAAAAAAAAAGAATGTTCAATCCAAAAAGATAAATTTTCCAAAAAATGTATGAATTTTGAACCAAATAGTTGAATTTTGAAAAGAAAAGATCAATTATTAATTCAAAATATCAATTTTTAACAGAAAATTGAATAGTTGCATTTTTATTTATAATATTAATTCCCAATAAAAAACGAATTTTCAACAACATAGGGAAACTTCCAACCAATTAAATGATTTTACACTAAAATGATAAATCTTCAAAACAAATAATAAATTTTGAATAAAATATTTAAATTTACAACCATTGTAATCGTAAAAAGTTTAATTTATCAGGAAAAATGAGTTTTAAACAAAATAGTTGAATCGTCCACAAAAAAAACTATAATTTTCAACCAGTTTGAATTTTGAAAAAAAAAAATTAATTTTCAATCCAAAAAGATACATTTTCAATAAAATTTATGAATTCTGAACCAAATAGTTGAATTTTGAAAGGAAAATATCAATTATCAATTAAAAAAAATAAATGGAATAGTCAAATTTTCATTTATAATATTAATTCCTAATAAAAAAAAACGAATTTTCTACAACATAGGTAAACTGCGAAACAAAAAAATGATTTTCAAATAAAATAATGAATCTTCAAAACAGATAATGAATTTTTAACAATAAAGTTCAACATTCAACCAAATAGTTGAATTTGCAACCCAAAAAAAAAATTTTCAACGAAGAAGAATAATTTTCTACCAAAAGAAACGAATTTACAACCAAAAATGGAATGGTTGAATTTTCATTGAGTAAAATTAATTTTCCATTAAAAATAAAACGAGTTTTTAACAGAATAGTTTAATGTCCATCTGGTGTAATAAAAAATAGTTGAATTTAACCAAAAAATTCGAGATTTCAACAAAATAGTTGAATCCTCAAACAAAACATATTAATTGCCACTGAAATTATCAATCATTTTAAATTAATTAATTATTAATTAATTTATTAATTGAAATTATTTCAAATTATCAATTATAATTAGCAATTATCAATTTGGAAATAATTTGAGTTAGTTTAAGAAATATTTACAAGTTTGAAACTCAGTTTTGAGAAGATCCAAACTTAATTTAAAAAAGACAAAGATTTCAAAAATAAAAAAGTAATTTTAGATGTTTGGAAATTTCAAAAAAAAATTCGGAAGCTTTTTAATGATCTTTAAAGCTTTTGAAAAAACAAAAAAAATCCTAACTTTTCTTGAAAAATCTTCAATGATTTTTTATTTAAAAAAATTAATTTTAAGAGAATATTTAAAAATATGTTAAGAAAATTTTTCATTAGTAAATAAAAATTGAACAATTATTGATTTGGAAAATAATCAAGTAAGTTTAAAATATATATTCTGTTTTGAAAAATTTTGAAAAGATTCCGAAATTTTTAATAAGATTTCTGAACTTTTCAAAAAAGAATCTGGATTATTTCAAAGTAATTTTTTAAATTGAAAAATTTTCCAAAATTTTTTGGGAAAGTTCGAGTTCCAAGATAATAAAATTATTATTAGATTCCTGGAAAATTTCAAAATTATTTTTTTAAACAAATATTTAAAAATATTTCAAAACAGATTTTACTGTATAAATTAATGTTTCGAGCTCAAAATTGCTTAAAATGATATAATTGAAACAATTTAAAATTTTTTTGATTCATTCTTCAATTAATAGCATTGAAAATTATAGCGTGGATTTTTTGAAAAATATTTTAACCGTATAATGTTTAAAAATTAAAAATTGAAATTTTGCAGCTTAAGGGCTTTTAATTAAAAAAAAATCAATGAAAAGTTTTTAAAACTTTTATTTTATACGCGGAAATTACTGAGCGTATTAATTAACATTTTTAAAGTTTTAATTTAAAAAGTTTTAAACTCAAAAGTATACTACTTCGAGAGTTTTAATTTGCGGTTTAATTTTTATAACTGTCATCCGAGGTCGAAAAAGAACAACTTTTTTGCTGCAAAAGCTGTAAATTCCTGTGGATTGTTATATAAAATTAAAACTACTATAAAATACAAAAATGTACAAAAAAATATTTAAAAAATACAAAATTCGTCTCAATAATAGAAAAAATTTCTTCTTTCCTGCTATTTTGGTTGCCAGCTGTATGGAGACTGCCGAAATAGTGTAAAGCCTTGTTTCACCAGAAATTGCTGAATGAGCTGCGATAAATAGACAAATGCCATTGGAAGGTGCATTGAAATTCTAATGCGTGAGGAAAATTATTTGATAAAAGGATGAAGGAAGAGGGTTTGAAAATAGAGAAAACTCCTCAAAGTCACCTTTCGGAATAGCCAAAAGCTGCTTCTTGGCACTCTCTTTTATTTAATCTGTGTCGTGAAATCGTTTTTCTTTTAGAGGATACATAATTCCATTTGAGAAATAGCCAGAAATTGGAAGCCAGGCTAAGACTGTATGAGGACTGCCGAAGTTGAGCAAGGTCGCATTTCGCCAGAAATTGCTGAATCAGCTGCGAGGAATAGACAGGTGCCTTCGGAAGGTGCATTGCAATTCTGCTGGTCCAGTGACGAGTGGCAGCTCACTGTGAGCTGCTACTTGAAAACCACCTGGTGTTTGATTAGAAAAGACTGAACGAGAAATGCGTAACGCAAAAGTATTGATAGAAGGAGTGAGGAAAAAAGGTTTCAAAATAAGGAAAAGTCCTTCAAGTCACCTTTTGGAATAGCTTTTTTTTCAGAGGATACATAATTCAATTTGTGAAATAGCCAGAAATTATTGGAAGCCAGGCTAAGAGTGTAAGGGGACTGCTGAAGTTGTGTAAAAAGCTTTGTACCAGAAATTGCTGAATAAGCTGCGATAAATAGGCAGCTGCCATTGGTAGGTGCAATGAAATTCTGCCGATCCAATGACGAGTTGCAGCTCACAGTCAGCTGCTACTTAAAACCCACCTTGTGTTTGATTAGAAAATACTGAACGGGGAATGCGTGAGGAAAAAGAGTTGAATAAAAGAGGGAGGAAAAGGGTTTAAAAATAAGGAAAACTCCTTAAAGTCACCTTTCTGAATAGCTGAAAGGTTTTCCTTTTAGAGATTACATACATCAATTTGAAAAATAGCCGAAATTGTGTAATACCGCGTTTCACCAGAAATTGCTGAATAAGCTGCTTTGAAAAGACAGGTGCCATTGGAAGGTGTATCGAAATTGCGGAAATTGAGGGAAAAGAGATGAAAAAAGGAGGGAGGAAAAGGGGATAAAAATGGAAAAATCGTGCTAACGAGGATTCTTTATTGGAAAAAGTCCACCGATATCACGTCTCTCGCTTGGGCGTACGTGCCTCGGTCAGTTTTAATCGAGTCTCCTTTCGCACGTGGCTATGACCTGGATCCTCTTTTTATTTTTCCCTCTCTTTCTCTTTCTCTATTTCTTTTTTTTTTTTTTAATTTTCTTTTTTTAAATCAAAGCATAGAGAAATGTCGACTTGCTGCATCGAGGGATGGTAAAAGGGATGCAGGGTGTCAGCCAGATAATCCGGGAATACAGAGGGTTGATAGACACTTTATAGTCCCCTATTCCAGCAGAGCTTCTATAAATTTTTTAGTGGAAATTGGATGCCTCGCAAACGAGTGCTCTTGAAATGTACTCAACGTGTAGCTTTATGTGATAGATAAAAATATAAGTACAGAAATATTGGAAAAAAATTAGGGAAGGTTACTATCAACGAGATTAAGGAATGATTTTATAAAAAGCAGGGTGGTCGTTAGGGTAGCCCAAAAAATAATTTTTTTTTTGTTATCTCACGTCCCCTATTTTCTTTCATTTGATGTAAAAATTATTTTTTTATTCATTATTATTACTGTAAAATATTTAACGATTAAAAAATAGTTAACGATTAAAGTTCCACTTTTCTGTTGAAAATTCATCTTTTTGGTTTGAAAATTCAACTATTTTGGTAGCAAATTAATTTCTGATTGAAAATTCATATTCTGATGTTAAAAATTCAACGCAAATCTTTCTCAGTTGATGATTCAACCAATTTTTTGAAAATTATTTAAAATTCATGCTATTTGCAAAAAAAAATTAACTGTTTGGTTGAAAATTAATCGTCTTTGATTATTTTTAATTAATTTTCTTTCTAAAAAAGATTAATTTCCAATACCAAATAGATGAATGTTAAAATAAAAAAGACAAGTTAAAAAAATGGATTATTTAAATTTCCGATTTAAAAAATTGCTTTTTAATTTTAAAAAACAGCTAATTATCAACCAGTTGAATTCAACTTAAAAAGACGATTTTTTAATAAAATATTTGAATCTTCAAGTAAATAGATGAATTTTGAACAAAGAAGAACAAAACTTTCAGAAAATTAAACCAGAAAAGAAGAATTTTCAACAAGAAATTTAATTTTCAACAAGAAATTTAATTTTCAACCAAGAAAGATAAATTTTCAACTAAAAAAATAAATTTTTAAACAAAAATGAAATCGTTAAATTTTAATTTGAAAATAATAATTTTCAAGAAAAAAAAACGAATTTTCAACCAGTTGAATTCAACTAAAAAGAAGAATTTTTGAACAAAATAGTTGAATACTCAAACAAAATGATGAATTTTCAACAACAGACATGAATTTTCTGCCAAATATTTAAATTTTCAACTTACAAAAAATAAATTTTTAACCAAAAATGGAATTTTGAATTTTCAGATAAAAAATTTATTTTTAACCAGAAAACTGATTTTGAAATACTATATTTAATTTTTTTTAGTAAATATTTTAATATTTAACAACTAATTAAATTTTTAACAAAATAAATGAATTTTCTAACAAATATTTGAATTTTCAACTTACAATGAATAAATTCTTAACCAAAAATGGAATAGTTGAATTTTCAGATAAAAAAAATAATAATTTTTAACCAAAAAAATAAATTCGAAACAATAGTTCAATTTTTAAGTAAATATTTAAATATTTAACGGTTTAGTTAAATTTTTAAGAACTAATATGAATTTTCAACAGAAAAGTAAATTTTCAACCAAATAGTTTAATTTTCAACAAACAATATTTATTTTTTACCCAAATAGGCGAATTTTCATCATGTAAAGAATAATTTTACAACAAAAAATAGAATAGTTAAATTTTCAGATTAAAAACAATTAATTTTTTAGAACAAAAAATTAATTTACAACTCAAAAGTTAAATTTTTACTTAATTAATCTAATATTTAAAAAAAATAGTTCAATTTTCATCCAAGAATATTAATCTCCTACCAAAAAAAAACTAACTTTTTTAGAAAATTGATCAATTTTCATTTAAGTACTCTAATTTTCAACCAAACAGTTAAAATTTCAAATAAAAAAAAAAAAACAATTTTTAACCAAGAATATAATACCGAAATTTTCAGATAAAAAAATTAATTTTCAACCTGAAAACTGATTTTGAAATACAATAGTTAATTTTTTTAGTAAATATTTTAATATTGAACAATTTAGTTTAATTTTTAACAAAAGACATGATTTTTCTACGAAAAATTTGAATTTTCATCTTACAATGCATAAATTCTTAACCAAAAATGGAATAGTTAAATTTTCAGATAAAAAAATAATTTTTAACCAAAAAAATAATTTGAAACATAATAGTTCAATTTTTAAGTAAATTTTTTTATTATTTAACAATTTAGTTAAATTTAAAGAAGCTGATATGAATTTTCAACGAAAAAGTAAATTTTCAACCAAATTGTTGAATTTGCAACAAACAATATTAATTTTCTATCCAAATGGACGAATTTCCAACTTATAAAGAATAATTTTTCAACCAAAAATGGAATAGTTGAATTTTTAGACAAAAAAATTAATTTTTAACAAAAAAAAAAATTGATTTACAAGACAAAAGTTAAAATTTTAATTAATTAGTTTAATATTCAAGATAATATTTTAATTTTTACCCAAGAAAATTAATGTCCGACCCCAAAAGACGAAATAAAAGAAAATATATAAATTTTCACTTGAGTAATCTAATTTTCAACAAAACAGTTGAAATTTTAACAAAAAAGATCAATTTTTAAACAAAAATAGATTAGGTGAATTTTCAGTTGAAAAAACTAATTTTCAACCAAAAATGAATTTTTTTTTAACAAAATAGTCGAATCCTCAACAATATAATTAAATTTCCAACCAAAAAGACAATAATGGATTTTTTAATAAAAAAATAAATAAACCAAGAAATGTTGAATTTTTTAATTAGGGTCTATTACTTCAGCTTAAATTTAGGCGAAAGAATGAGAAAAGAGGGAGGTATCTTGAAAACAGTGAAAAAAAATTCTTTTAAAAAAGAGAAAATAGGGGAAAGAGTGTGAAATCTGTAATATAAAAGTTATTTTTAAACTTATTCAGTTATTAATTAATAAAAATTTAGATGTTAAAACAAATACTTAGGAAAATAATTTTTGAAGCACAAGAAAAAATCTGCCTCGGCCCGGATTTGAACCGGGAACACCACTTTATATGAGTTGAGCATAAACCAACTTTGCCATCGGAGTCTTAGCAGATCCCTTCTTGTTTGCCATAGCTACCTTTTCACAGGAAATAATTAATAAAAAATATATAATTAATACGTATTTCCACTGTGACAAAAGTGTCATTTTTGATCAAAGTGGGTTTAATCTAATTTATATTTGGAAGCTTTTTTCACCATTTAATGTCGTTAACGTCCGACTTTTTAAATTTTTATTTAAAACAAATTTCGATATTAAAACTCTTACTTCGGAAAATAATTTTTGCAGAACAAGAAAAAATGTGCCTCAGCCCGGATTTGAACCCCGAACTTGCAGTAAACATACCAAACAATGCGTAACGAAATATGTGGACGCTCCCCTTTAAAATAAAAATTTTTAATGAATCGAACAGCTTTTCTATTTAGATTCGATGCTTGTACCTGAAACTGAGACTCTTTTTAATTGGAAACGAAATAAACCCACATTTTCCATGTTTTTAAAACAATAGGATATGCAATTAAAACGAAAATTATCCTTGGGAAACGGCGATGTTCGGAAAATAGTCTTTCAGTGCCGGTTGCAATAAGCACCGAATATGATACATAGTTAAAAAGCGACAATGATACTTGAACATTACCTGCGGTATCGGGACGAGAGAATAACGGGGGTAACAAGCATTGACGGATAACGATGATATTGTAGCGGAGGAAAAGGAAAGGGGAAGGTGAAAAAAAATCGCGGTTCTATCATTCAGCGAAAGACTACTTCGACAGATGATTCTAGTTATCTGCCTGCAGCGATATTGTGCGTTATTATTGTACTGTATAATGAGGGATGACAATGGCAAGAGAAAGAGAAAGAGAGAGAGAGAGAGAGAGAGAGTGAGAGAGAGTGAGAGAGAGAGAGGGAGGGAGGGAGAGAGTTTCCGCTACTGTCGGAAAGTATCTGTAATAAGGGACCGTACTTAAATTACGTAACATCTCACAAATTACGTAAATGTACGTCATTTTTGCAAATTCGCAAAAACTTTCTCCTGAAGATTACCTTTTTAGTTATCAACTTTATCATTTGGTTGAAAATGTAACAATTTTCTTAAAAAGACGTCTTTTTTCCAATTCTTGTATCGATTGACGACCTTTTAGTGTCATGAAATAAAATAAGATATCTAAAATTTGAGGTTATTGTATCAGATCGATACCTATTCTATCATGACCATGACGTCATGCTAAAATTCTAAATATTCTTCAAAATATTTGATTCATTTTTTGATTCTATTACATTGATTTTCAATTGGCAAATTATACTATTTCAAGGAAATATTATATTTGTCACGTCGTACGGCAAAAAAAAACACTTGAAAAACACTGACATGCGTGATGCGCAAATGCAAGGTCGCATACATGCTTTCGGCGCGCGCACCGATACAAGGTTGGTGCAGCCAATAAACAACTTTTGTCAGTTTTGAAAAAATGCAAATTTTTTTTTTATTAAATAAATATCTAAGGGACCGTACTTAAATTACGTAACAGCGCAAGTGAGG
>CAKNXH010081613.1:0-14941 GCA_932178445.1 Andricus quercusramuli
ATCAGAATAGCGATGCACGTACACAGAGGAAAATTACCATTCCCTCTACAACCCTCGTTAACGACTCTGCCGTAGCACATAGGCTCTTCCGAAAATCGAGTTTCGCGAAGTTCACGGTTCATGATCGAAATTTCTAAATGCTTTTCCGTTACCCCTCGGACCTTTCCCGTCGCCATTTTCGCCCAGAAAGCGACGACAATCGGGCGATTAGCCGTGAAACGGCTTTACGGCTGAATTTGCATAAGACTCGGCGATTAAACGAGGCACGATCGAGACCCGGCGCGAAAGACAAAAGCCGATAGTACAAATTGAAATAAAGAAGAAATAAAAAGTGGCACGAAGCTACCGGAAAAGTAACGAAACAAGCTCGTAGCGACTCGGAACTCGGCACTTTATTTGTATTTTACAAGCGGACATTTGCACGAGTATACAACGTGCTAGGTAAGCTGGACTCTTAATTACCCGAATAACGAGTACCTGAGTACCGCTGAGAACAGCAGCTGCAACTAAGGACCATTTTCTTCTCCGATGCGTCGCACTTTCTCTTCCCCATGTTCTAATCTTCCTTTATGGGTGAGGACCAGGAAGGCAGGATTGGATCGATCGGATGGGTCTTGAAACGAGTGTACAAGACATGATCACTTTAAAAGGTGGCATGTACAATGTATTTCGATGTATTTACACATGTGACTTCAAACATGATGCGATTTCACCGCGTCGAAACAGCTTACACTTATTTGCTAACTCTTCTTCTTCTTCAATTAGGCTTACAAAATCAAACTACTGTCTTTCTGAACTTTTGAAATTGAAAGCGCGTTCTCTAAGTATCGCTACAATTAGAAATATAAATCACTCTTCATTCACTATTCACTAAATGCTTCGTTCAAAGACGCTGCTCTGCAAAGGTACTCTAAACTGAGAACTAGCATTTACAATCATCATCTGCAACGGAAATCAATCCTAAAAAAAAGGAAAAAAAAATCAAATATAGAACAACTACAATAGACACGAATTGCCTGACAGAATTAGTTTTTGAAAGAATTCATCCAACGGATTTCATCATAAAGAATTTAAAAAAACCAAACACAAATTTCCGCAGACTCGTACAATATCACTACGCTTAAGAACAAGGCGCAACGTTACATTACAACTCAATTAAACATTTACATGTAATATTCTCAAGTAATTAGTAATATACTTTACGTTAAAGTTCTGCGATCGGTCCAATCAACCGCGCAATGTATAACGGGATAACTCACTGGCATTGGAACATATTCCACCCAAAACGGCGGCTGCGGATTCCTCGGCACAAACTCCTGCGCCAACGGATTCAGTGGCGCCACGGACGGAAGTTCCGGAAGTGAATTTAAGTGGTAGCTCAGCTCCTCTTCACTGATCCCATGGACAGTTGCTGCCTTGAAGAACTGCTGCCACAGGGTGCGGCAACAACCCGTTGTCAAAAGCGCTACAGGGTCACCAACCACCGCAACAAGACACTTTGCTCGCGTCACCGCTGTATTCAAAAGTCGCGGATTCGTCAAAAACCCATAATCGCTAACATTTAATTCAGCTGAGTAGCGACTACAGTGTCTCGTACGAACCGTGCTAATGAAGACGGCGGTAAACTGCTTTCCTTGGACGTTGAGGACACGTTCAACGTTCACTTCTGAAAGCCTTCGCTTTCGAAGTTCGTTGCGAATCCTCAATACCTGTTCGGAATAGTGAGCCAAGACTCCAATTGATCCTTCCCCATAATGACCCCATCGCGTCTTCGGCCAGTAGTGCTTCAGCTGCTCTACCCGGGTTACCAACTCCGAGACTTCCTCGTTGTTGAAAAACCCAGTCGAGTGCATTCCCTGCAAAGCAAACAAAATCATTCTGGCATTTTAGATTCACCGGTAATTTAGACTTCAAATCATATAGCCAGTTCAAATGATAATTTATAGGCAGAACCTAATAAATATGACATCTTCCAGACTAATGGTTTACATTTCTTTAAAATGAAGAATCGATTACGTTTCGGAAACACAGCTGGTTTCCCTCATCAGATCTTAAGAAAGTTCAATCTTTAGAAAACAGACAAAGTTTATAGGTAGCGCTCTAGAAATATTAGTATTCTCTAGGTAGTGCAACTACTGTTTAAACTGTGGTAAAATACATTTTTTATGACGGATCATCTATACACTCCCAAAGATAAAAAAGAACGAACCTTGACTTCGTTTCCCTCGACGGAATAGAAAGTGAGCGGCGTCTGCTCAGGATGTTTCTGCAAACTCGCTCCAGGTTCGACTTCTCCACCATAAAAGAGTTCCGAGGTCAGCTTGACTATGTCAGCATGCGCTCGGTAGTTTCGACAAAGTTGAATTCGACAGGGATGATTGGGCTCATAAGTGAGATGAATTCTCTCCAAAAGACTGGTACCAAGACCGCGCTCCCTAGCCAGGTCGCTGTAAACTTCCGGCGCCAACTGCATTTGATCTCCAGCTAGGATGATGCGCGTTCTCTCGTTCGCCAAAGCCAGGGCTGTTAAGGCTTCGCACTCGAGGGCCTGTGCGGCTTCATCAATGATGATGTGGGACGGCTCGAGGTCAAGAGGTGTCAGACAACTGGAGGTTGCGAGGGTGGTTATGACCAAACCACATTCAGCGATGTCCTCTCTCGTAGGATCGCGGAAACGACCACTCATATCCGTCAAAGTGTACTCTCGGACGACTGGATTAACCTGGTGGATTTAATAATCTTCTAGGTTCATTCATAATAGTACCGAAGTAACTGTTATGTGGATTTTTAAGGATCAAACTAGGGAAAGGAAAATTATGATAGGCTAGATAACTGATTGAGCTATTACCGTATTTCTGGTCCGGCCCTTGTAATAAATCCTAAGTGGCTTCAGTCTCGGATTCTTGGACTCCCGATACCAGCCGTCAAAGAACTCCTTAACGTACAAATCAGCGGCGCTGTTGCTTTGCGTGCAGAGGATGATTTTACTATCCAGATCATCAAGAAGCATTATTCTCAACGCTTGGGCAATCGTGGAAGTCTTTCCAGTTCCAAAAGGTCCGAGCAGAAGAATAGGTGGCAAAATCTCTTCCTTCGGGGCCATTATCACAGCGACGGCTTTCTTCTGCCTCTCATTCAGTATGTGAGTTTGCACCATCTTGTCCCACCTGTTGTTCCAAAGGTAATGATCTTCCCCATACCTGTGGGTCGAAGGTGGAAATACAAGTTGCGTGTTGGGTAGACAATCAATCGCTCTGTGCCATTCACAGAAAGGCATGCGATTTAGAACGAACTGAACCTGGACCTTCAGATCGGTATCCGTTTTGAAACCGAGTTTCTCGACACAAGTTTTCGACAGACGTGCATAAATTGTATGGTTGCATTTGTCTTCGACATGCGCTTCGAAAACAGGCTCATCCGTGTTCTTCTCGGTTGGCACATCCCCAATCAATCGCCTGATCAAAATACTATTGCAGCCCCGCAGAAGCAGTCGACCACACTTTGTGTCTTCCGTAATCTCGCGGCCCAAGGGAAGCTAGAGAAAAAATTGAAAAGAGTTCCTAAAGATTGAGTGATTAGAGAATGTCTATAAAAAATACGCGGAACAGTCTTTTATGATTCAAATCAAATACAAGAGAAAGTATCGATACTCTCTTAAAATTTGAAACTGCTTTCACGAGTAATTAGAATTGATTCATGAGTAAGTAGAATTGATTCATGAGTAATTAGAATTGATTCATGAGTAATTAGAATTGATTCATGAGTTAAGACTGTTCTGAGATTGAAAGATTCACACCTGTGCAAAAAGTTCGCCGGGTGGTGCATATTTGGCAAGGCTCGATCCATCGGTGTCGGAGTTGAGAATGTAACAAGAAGACAATCTCAAATGGGCAGCTTCATTGTACCTGGCAACCTGTTCATGCCTGGCTAATTCTTCGACGGTTACCAATTCATGAAGCCGTCCTTTGTAATTAGTGGGAGTGAGAGACTCCTCGGTGAGGGTGGCGTGTGTGAGGAAGAAGTTGTTCGTTTCAGGATAAGGATAGACTTTAGCTAAGTACACTTCCCTCGGATCCTTGGCAGGAACAAAAGGAGAGCTAAATGGAACGCAATCTTGATGTGCCTCGTTCAACAAACGTTGATTGAGATTCAGAACGTAGAGGCTCGCATCTTTCAGCCTTTTCAGGTCCTCTTCCGGTACACAGTCCACGCAGATTTTCCGAAGCATCACTGGATGCTCATCTCCGAAACCAAATAGGACGTTTTGCCGGAAGGTTCCGAATTCATCGGTGGAAAAAATTACCTCGACTTCATAAGTGGCCTCGAATTTCGGAGAGCCGTTGCACTCTAATTCGTAGTCGGTGGCTTGCCATTCTTGGCCATTACTTACTCCTCGACATTTGAATTCGTTCGTTACGGACTTTAGATTGAAGTTCTTCCGATGACTGTCCAGTGCAAGAGCCACATTCTTGAGGCGCTTGTCTAAAGATGAAGACATAGTCAAGATTCTATGCTTTCAATTTGTTCGTTTTTAAGAGAAAATAGATTGTGAAGAAATTGATGAAACATTTGGAAAATAAAAAAATGAGCAAAATGTGACAAAATTTATGATAGGACTGGAAGCGTTACGCTAGTTAATTTGCAAATTACATAATGAAACTGAATCAACCCCCTCGTTCCCTCAAAGTCCTTTACGTAATACTTGAATGGATGCTGTTATCAAACTTGGTTGCAGCTGGAAATTTTTTTTATCATTCTGCAATTGTTACGCAATATAAAAAATAGAGGAATTAAAAAATCTAATAAAGAGCCAATTAAAAAAATTATTTTCTTTGATTAAAGACTGAATTTAACTTGCTATGAAAATGATGAAAGCACGTACATTTTTTCACAATCTGGATTATAAATATTCTTTGTCTTATCACTGTATAAATTAGCCTCTGATAAATGAAAGACAACTTTTTAAATTTATTTTCGTTTCCAAACATAAACATTGAGCTTCTTTGATAAGAGATATTGATTTACTTATGTTTACCTCTTTAAGTTATGACAAGGAAAAATTAGTTGAACATAATTTAATCATATCCTTGTTAAAAGATTAAAATGTTCATTTTGCAAACGCACAGGAGATATTACTGAAATTGATAAAAAAAAATTAAGTGTCCAGAATTTTTAAACTTATAGTGTATAAAAAAATCAAGCAAAATACATTAAATTAGAACAAGTACATGCAAATTTGGACATGCTTGGAATATTAAATTTCTCGAAGTAAAAAAAAATTCTAACTGTACATCAAACCGGCTTGAATTTCCTTAAATTATTGCATTTTTGAAAATCTAAATAACTTCTTTTTTGAGGAGAAAAATGAGCCAAAAGTCAAGTGACTGCAAAAATTTTATCGTTTATAAATTGAAGTGTTAAACGATTTCTGGTTAAGAAATATAAATCCACGTTATCATTTTCAGTGATAACGAATACAAATTTTTGCAAAAATAAATAAAAAAAATTAAAATTGAACGGGTTACAAGTTAGACTGATAGAATATTTAAATAGGATTTGAAATTGAATAAAAAAGTTTAATTATGAATTTTAATTAACATTAACATAATTTGCAGCTTTGGAATGTAATCATTGAGTTTTTGGATCATAAATTTTTCGTTATCAAAAAAGGTAAGCAGTATTTAAAAAAAAAATGCAAATCATAGTCTGCATTTGTTTGTTGATTTATTAGAATGTGTAGTTCCATTTTTTTAATGACTTTTTGTTAAAAACATGTTTTCTTCGTGCGCGATGAGAACGCAAAAAAAAAGAGAAAAAAAAGTGAAGCAATTTCGGAATTTCAAAAATAATTTTAATATTAAAAAAAAAAAAAATTATATATATATTCGAAAAATTCAGGTGAAAAGATTTCCAACAAAAATTTATCTTCCTTTAATCCTTTTTTTTTGAAAATCTTTGAATTTTGTTACATATTCTCTTGAAATAAATTTTTAAAAAATCATTGAAATTTTGCTCACAAATCTTTTGATTTTTTTGAACTTTTAGGAAATTATATTGAATGTTTCGAAAGCTTTTTGAATCTTCTATAAGAATTAATTACTCACGATAAAAAATCATTTAAAAATTTCTAATGAATCCTAAGAAATTTTCGTATTTTACAGGATTGTACAAAATTTTAGGTAAGATTCGAGGTTGTTTTACAAATATTTAAGACTTTTTGAAATTTCGAAAAAATATTTGATAAACTTTCGAAAATATTTTCCAAATTACAAGACATTTGTAATAATATGTTTTAAAACTATTCGAATTTTTCCTTATTTTTTTTTGTAATAAATCCGGCATACATTTATAAACTTTTTGAATATCTTGTGAAATTATTCGAAATTTTCCTCAAAATTAAAAAAATTTGTGCATGATGAAAAAAATTGCGTCAAGATGTTCCGGATTCTCCTTTTACAATATCTTGGAAATCTTCTCGAATATTCTCTTAAAATAAATTTTTCAAAATTAAAAATGATTGAAAATTTTCACACAATTCTTAAGTAATTTTGTTTATCTTAACAGTTTTTAAAATTCTTCGAAACATTCTATTAGAAATATTAAAAAATCTACCATTTTATGAGTTTTTAAATTTTTTTTTCAATATCTAAATTTTTTTTTTTTTAATTTTGTAAAATTGCAAAGTGATTGATATTACCGAAAAATATTGAAAAATAAAATGCCCAAGTTTAAATCATATTTTTTGTAATGAAAAAATATAATGAAAAAATATTTTTAATGTTTAATGTTTCTACAGTTAAAATTTAAAATAATAATTTAAAAAATTTTTAGCTAGATATACGTTTTTCAATTATTGTTATTTTAAATTCAAACAATAAAATATTTGATAAACATTCGAAAATGTTTCCAAGTTTGAAAATATTTTAATTTAATTTCTTTGAAAATAATTCGCTCTTTTCTGAATTTTTTAAATAAAGTTTGCATACATTTATAAACTTTTTAAATATCTTCCAAAATGATTCGAAATTTTCCTAAAAATTAAAAACAAATTCTGCAGAATTAAAAAAATTGCCATAAGATCTCCCGGATTCTTCTTTTACAATATTGCGGAAATATTTGAAATCTTTTTGAATATTCTATTTTAATTAATTAAATTTGAAATAAAGGTAAAAAAATTAAACATAATTGAAAATTTTCGCACAAATCTGAAGTAATTTTGTTTATTCTCAACTTTTTTTAAAATTCTTGGAAACATTCTTTTCGAAATATTAAAAAATCTACCATTTTACTTGATTTTTTTTTTGAATATTTGAATTGATTTTTAATCTTTTCGAAACTTCTAAATATCTCTTAAAATTACTCCTTTTTTTAATTTTGTAAAATTGAAAAAATTTTGATATGACTGAAAAATATCGAAAAATCAAATTCCGGAGTTTAAATAATACAATTTTTTGTAATAAATATTATTTATTGATTAAAAATACAACAAACACATATTTGTTATTTTTAATTCAAACAATAATGTCAGAAACTTTAAACATTGAGAAAAATATATTTTTGTTGCATAAAAACAATTTAATGAATTTTTAAAGAATATATAACACTTATTAAAATCAAATTGTTTAAATTCGGGAATTTTATTTTTCGGGATTTTTCAGTCCTAAATTTTTATTTAAAATCTTTTGAGTTTTTTCGAAATTTTAGGAAATCATTTCAAACGTTTTTAAATCTTCATTTATTTTTTTTAAATTGTTGTCCAATTAGATGCACAATTTTATTAACTTTCACGGAATCACGAGGAAAAAATGTTCCTGTCAATATTATAAAAATATTTAATATTATTATAAAATGGTCAAATAAAAATTCTTATTGCAAAAATGTAATTATCATAATTTCCAGATTTGGAATGTAATTTTCAGTATATTTTCGGAGCACAAACTTGCATCTGCCAAAAAAACATAAAAAGTAATTTAAAAAAATGAAAATTACATTTTTTATAGATTCATTAACACTGGAGTTCCCATTTTCACTGGTTTTTCGACAAAAACATGTTTTCTCCATACGCGATGAGAAAAAAAGTGTATAAATTTTAATATTCCGCAAAAAAATTAGATTAAATCCCTGAAATATTAATCTTGCTTCGAGATAAATCATCTCCTTTTTTAGAGCCTGCATCCGAAATTTCTCCCACAGAACCAGAAATAAATTAACCATAAAAACCACACCGAAAAATGAAATATTCCGATTAACTAAAAAGAAATGATTTCCACTGGCAAAATGGCTAAGTCGATCGAAAAATTGTGGAGCACGTGTTGAACGGAAGTGACCTATTTACCCCGGAATTTAGATCGGAAAAGCCTGAACAGAGTGTTTCCCGTGGAGAAAAATGAATAATGAAAATGCAGGCAGCTGTTTTCCACGATTGATAATGGTAAAACAATTGACAATCGACATAGTCTCACCGATGGCGTGAATTTTGAAGTTGTAGACTCTCTCGACGAACTTGTGGGTAATCCTGACATTTTGTTCGGTATTGGGTTCCTCCACAATGACTTGACTGGGATCATTGGCCCTCACCCATTTTCGGTGCACGGCTTTCGCGAAACACAGGAACGACATAACCTCGTTGTTGATAAGAGCGATTTCGGCCATGGTGGCCATAAGCGAGGTTGACGATCCGACGGCACAACGATGTGGGAGACTTGGTGCTGCGATTTTCTTGCTTATCGCGGCCGTGTGTTTTCGGAGGACAGGCGAGGTGCTTTCGCGATGATCGCGAATTACATTTTTTGATGTGGAAACGCGTTCAGTGAAGTACTTTTGGGAAGAGTGACGTTTGACAAAACGACGCGATGCACCTCCTCCGCAGACACTGCGCCGCTGCGCGACGGCTAAAGATGGCGCTTGCCGACCCGTTCGCTCTGCGCGTGCGTCGAAAATACAGGTGGCGCGATCTACCGGCGAGAAGAGTATTGATTTCGGGGAGACCTACTGTACCGACGGTGGGTATTTGCAGGGCGCGAAAATTCAAAAGTCGAGAATGGGCGGATTTTATTCAAAGTTTGGTGAGGATGGAATCAACAAGTTGGAGTGGATATTAGACGAGGCGGAGTTGCGATTTGAGCGGGAAACAGGGAATTTAATATAAAAAAGTTGGAAAAAATTTGGATTTAGAAGAAAGGAACTTGAGAAAATCCCTCTTCCAAGTCCGAATTCGTCACAATTTGAAAGTTCCTTCCTCTCAATTTTAGATAAAGCAATTTTTAGCTTAGAAGTAATATTTCTGAATTATAATATTCATCGTTTTTCAGTTTGAAATTCAACTACTTTGTTAAAAGCTAAACTCTTTTGATATAAATTAATTTTTTAAATCACTAGAAATTTACAATTTGTTAAAAAAATTTTGAAATCCTTTCAAATTTTTATTTATTTTTAAATACCTAATGTTTAATTTATTTTTAAATACTCAACTATTTTTTTTAATGATTCAAAGTTTCGATGAAAATTCAACTTCAAATTTTCCCTGAAAATTAATTTTTCAACGCAAAAAATCATTTAAAATGTTTATAGGAATCTTGAGAATTTTTTTTAATTCTCTTGAAATCGCTCAAAATTCTTAACAAGCTTCTATGTATTTTTTCAAAATCACTAGAAATTTACGATTTGTTAAAAAAAATTTTCTTCATTTACCCATAATTAACAAAATTGCTTTGCAATCTGCCGATTTCTTTTTTTACATTTTCGGAAAAATTTTTTAAATGTTTAAAATGTTTTAAAATAGTCTCTTCAAATAAATTGTTTGTAAAAAAAAACATTTGACATTTTCCCAGAAATTTTGAAAAACTTACTTGTATTTTTGGGTAGAAAATTAATACTTTTATTTGAAAATTAACCATTTGGTTAAAAATTAATTTTTTTTTGTTAAAGATTGAACGTTTCAATCAAAAATTCATTTCATTGGTTGAAAAATGAGCTGTTTGATTGAAAACTTTTTTTTCTTTGGATGTTTTCTTCTTCAAAATTAATTTTTTTCTGTAAAAAATTCAAGTATTTCAGTTGAATATTTATTATTGTAGTTGAAAATTCATCTTTTAGGTTGGAAATAAAATTATTTGGTAGGAAGTTAAACTATTTTGTAAAAAATTAATTTTTTTTTTGGATTCGGGAATTTGCTAATATTGGGAATTTAACAGTGTCGGATTTTCATAATTCGGGAATTTTCCAATTCAGCATTTTTATTTTTCGGGAATTTTTTATTTCGAATATTTTCTCTTCTGGTAATTTTATAGTGTCAAGAATTTATTTTTATGGATTTTTCAGTTGTCCCAATTATTCCTGCATTAATTTTTATTTTTTATTAATATAACTATTAATCTTTTACACTCTTTCGTTGAAAAATTAGCTTTTTAATTGAAAACTTTTTTTTTCTCTGAATTTTTTTTTGGCTAAGAATTTTGTTTTCAAACCAAAAATGTAACTATTATTATAGTTGAATATTCCATTATTCAGAATATTCAATTTTTAGTTGAAAATTTAAATTTTTTAGTTGGAAATTCGTATTTTTTGGTAGAAAATAATCTTCTTAGTTGAAAATTAATCTTTTTATTGAAAATTCAATTATACCAGTTAAACACTCATTATTTCAGTTGAAGATTCATCATTTCAGTCCAAAATTCATTTTTCTGTTTTAAAATCTAACTATTGCTGTTAAATATTTACAATTTTGTTTGAAAATTCATCACTTTGTTTATAACTATTTTTTTGAAAGTTTTTTTATTGATAAAAGTAATTTTTTAACTGAAAATTTAACTTATTCCAATTGAAAATTCTATAGTGATATTTAAAAATTCATCTGTTTAGTTGAACATTAATTTTTTTAACTTGAAATTTAATTATTAAGGTTTTGGTTGACAATTTATCTTTTCATTTTTTTAACTAAAAATGTTACTATTTCATTTTTGGTTGGAAACTATTACTTGTTTAGTTCAAGATTAAACTATTTAGTTAAAAATTTAACTTCTTTGATTAAAAATGCAACTATTTTGTTAAAAATTAATGTGTTTGGTTGAAAAATTGTATTTTTGGGTAGAAAATTAATATTTTTATTTGAAAATTAATCTTCTTGTTTAAAAATTCATCTTTTTTGTTGAAAATTCAAGTGGTCTAGTTAAATATTCATCATTTTAGTTGAAAATTCATCTTTTTGGTTCAAAATGTAACTATTCCAGTTAAAAATTTATAATTTTATTTGAAAATTCATCACGTCGGTTGAAAATTGAACTATTTTGTTATAAATCTGTTGTTTTTTTTTGTTGAAAATGAATTTTTTTGGTTAAAAATTCAAATATTCTAGTTAAATATTTATCATTTAAGTTGAAAATTTATCTTTTAGGTTGGAAATAAAATTGAAAGTTAAACTATTTTGTTAAAAATAATTTTTTTTTTTGAAAATTGATCGTTGCAATTAAAAATTCATTTTTTTTTGTTGAAAAATAAGCTGTTTCATTGAAAACTTTTTTTTCTCTGGATGTTTTTTGGTTAAGAATTTATTTTTTCAAACTGAAAATGTAACTATTATTCAAGTTGGATATTCCATAATTTTAGTTCAAAATTCATGTCTTTGGTTGACCATTCATTTTTTAACTAAAAATTTAATTATTCAAGTTTTGGTTAAAAAATTATATTTTGTTGTTGGAAATTCGTCTTTTTTGGTAGAAATTAATCAGCTTGGTTGAAAATTAATATTTTGGTTGAAAATTCAATTATACCAGTTAAAGATTCATAATTTCAGTTAAAAATTCATTTTTCTGTTTTAAAATCCAACTATTGTAGTTAAATATTTACAATTGTATTTGAAAATTCATCACTTTGTTTCTTTGTTTGTAACTATTTTTTTGAAAGTTTTTTTATTGTTAAAAGTAATTTTTCAACTGAAAATTTATCTTATTCCAATTGAAAATTCTATAGTGGTAGTTAAAAATTCATCTGTTTTTCTGGGGTTTTCAGTCGTCCCAATTATTCGTGCATTTATTTTCATTTTTAATCAACTATTCAACATTTTCGAATTGGAAAATTACCGGATAATGAAATTCCCGGCAATTTATAATATTCCTGGATTTATAAATTTTCAAATGCGGCAATAATGTCAATAAATGGATTATTAAATTCAAACTTATAAATTCTAAATTTTTGGTAATTCTAGAATTTCGGGAATTTCCCATTTCGAAATTTTTTTTCTTCGGTATTTTACAGTATGGAGAATTTCATTTTATGAGATTTTGTAGTCATTCCATTTTTATAAATCTTTTTTAGTGTTTCAAAATCACCTCAAATTTTCTTTAAAAATTATTTTTTCAAAACAATATATTTTTAAATAAATAAATAAATTTTTTAAATATATTTTTTCAAAATCACTGGAAATTCACACTTTGTTAAAAAATTTTGAAATCTTTTCAAATTTTAATTTATTTTTTAATCATTCCAAAACTTTTGAAGCTTCTGAATAATTTTTAAATGGATTCAAATTTGTCCTACACTTTTTTTAATTAAAAAAATTCCCTTAAAATCCTTCAGATTCTTTTTTGATCATTTTAGAAATCTTTCGAAATGTTAAAAGAATGTAAATCTTTTTAAAATTATTAATTGCTTCCATACTTATACTGAAATATTTTTTAAAATGATTCGAACTCTTCTTATTATTTTTTTATATTACCCATAATTACAAAAATTACTTTGCAATCTGCCGATTTCTTTTTTTACATTTTTGGAAAACCTTTTAAAAATGTTGAAAATATTTAAGAATAGTCTCTTAAAATAAATTATATGAAATAAAAAAATCATTCTACAATTTCCCAGAAATCTTAAAAAACTTACTCTAATTTTGTGTCAAATTTTGTTATCTTGAAATATTCAAAAATTCCACATGAAAATCTTTGAAAAATTGTTTTAGAAGTTCGAGGAAATCATTTTAAATGTTCCAAAATCTTTCTGAATTTTCGCTTGTAATTCATTTTCCAAAATATAAAATGATTCAAAATTTTCTCGTGATACCTAAGAATTTTTTTTATTTTATAAAATTTTTCCAAATTTTATGTAAAATTCAAGTCAGTTCAAAAGACGCTTAGGACTTGTAAAAATATCGAAGAAATTAAAAAATATTTGATAACCTTTATACAATTTTTTAAAGTTTGAAAATATTTGAAATAATACCTTTCAAAATGATACGTATTTTCCCTATTTTTTTAAATTCTGCATTAGCTCATAAACTTTTTGAATATCTTATTAAATAATTTAAATTTTTACTAAAAATTAAAAAAAAAAATCTGCATAAACTTCTAAACCATATAAATAGGTTTTAAAATTATTTGAATTTTCCTTAAAATTTTAAAAAACTTCTGCATAATTAACAAAATAACTTTAAAATCTCACGAAATTTTTTAAAATAATTTTGTAAATCTTTGAAATAATTTTAAATATTCCCTTCGAAATAAAAAAAAAATGATTGAAAATTTTCCCGTTTTTGAAATTCTAAAAAATCTTGTATTTTTTTTTTGAAATCTTCAACAATCTAAACTTTATTACAAATTTCTTGAAATCTTTCCGCTATTTGAATTATTTTTTAATCTTTTCGAAACTTCCAAGTATCTCTAAAAATTACTCTATTTTTTTAATTTTGTAAAATTATAAAATTTTGATTAAAAATCTTTTAAACTATTTTTCGAAATCTTGAGAAATCATTTGAAAATGTTTTGAACTTTCTCATTCTGCTATTATAATTTATTCTTCAAAATCAAACATTTTTAGAAATTTTCTAGGATCTTAAGAAAATCTATTTGATCTCTGGGAACCTTTCAAAATGCTTGAAAATACTTTTTCTCAAAATCTTGAAAAGTCTACATTTTATTTTTCGAAATCTTCACAAGTTTTAAATTATTTTTTAATCTTATCAAAACTTTTCAATATCTTTTAAACTTTCTCAATTTTTTTTCTAAAATTCTTTAGTCTGTACGATAAAAAAATGTTGTATCAAAATCTTTCAGGTTCTTCTTTTCAATTTGATGTGATATCTTCAAATATTTTGAAATCTTTTTCAAATTTCTTTCAGAATTCATAAAAAAAAAATAAATAAATCATTTAAAATGTTCCCTGGGATCTGAAGAATTCGTTTTTGATTTTCTTGAAACCTATTTAATTTTTAGATTATTTTTTTTACATTTTGAGCATTTCTAAACCTTCTACTTAAATATATTTTAAAAGAATTCGAATTTTTCATAAACTGTTGTTAAAATTTTGCATAAACTTCTAAATCTTTAAAATGTTTAAAATTTTTCCAAAAATTCAGAAAAATTTCTGAATAATTAAAAACAATTGCCTTGAAATCTTTCGGATTCTTTTCTGAAAATGTTGTTAGTGTTTTTAAATTCATTGAAATATTCTCTTAAAATAATTTTTTAAAATTAAAAATCATTTGAAATATTACCAGAAATCTTAAGATTTTTTATTTATTCTCTTGAAACCTTTTCAAACTTTTAAAAAGCTTGTATACTTTTTGTTCGAAATCTTCAAATATCTATTAGAATTTTTTCTTAAATTATTCCAATTTTCAAAAAAACATTTTAAAACATAAATAATTTTACAAAATTTTCGTGGTGGATATTAAAAAATTTAGCTGATTTTGAATACTAGTAAAAAAATGAAATTTTACAATTTCTTGGCAACAACGCATATAATTTAAAATTAAAAAAAAAATATAAAATTGAAATTTTTGAAAAATGGGAGTTCATATTTTAAACAATCTTGATGGATCAGTAATGCGCGCTTGAAAAATGTGCTTATGTAGCAATTCGTCGCGAAGAATTTTATGTGGTAATAAAATTTTTAACAATGGAGACACTTGTGTGTGTGTGTGTGTGTGTGTGTGTGTGTGTGTGTGTGTGTGTGT
>CAKNXH010081615.1:0-14942 GCA_932178445.1 Andricus quercusramuli
ATCAGAATAGCGATGCACGTACACAGAGGAAAATTACCATTCCCTCTTCAACCCTCGTTAACGACTCTGCCGTAGCACATAGGCTCTTCCGAAAATCGAGTTTCGCGAAGTTCACGGTTCATGATCGAAATTTCTAAATGCTTTTCCGTTACCCCTCGGACCTTTCCCGTCGCCATTTTCGCCCAGAAAGCGACGACAATCGGGCGATTAGCCGTGAAACGGCTTTACGGCTGAATTTGCATAAGACTCGGCGATTAAACGAGGCACGATCGAGACCCGGCGCGAAAGACAAAAGCCGATAGTACAAATTGAAATAAAGAAGAAATAAAAAGTGGCACGAAGCTACCGGAAAAGTAACGAAACAAGCTCGTAGCGACTCGGAACTCGGCACTTTATTTGTATTTTACAAGCGGACATTTGCACGAGTATAAAACGTGCTAGGTAAGCTGGACTCTTAATTACCCGAATAACGAATACCTGAGTACCGCTGAGAACAGCAGCTGCAACTAAGGACCATTTTCTTCTCCGATGTGTCGCACTTTCTCTTCCCCATGTTCTAATCTTCCTTTATGGGTGAGGACCAGGAAGGCAGGATTGGATCGATCGGATGGGTCTTGAAACGAGTGTACAAGACATGATCACTTTAAAAGGTGGCATGTACAATGTATTTCGATGTATTTACACATGTGACTTCAAACATGATGCGATTTCACCGCGTCGAAACAGCTTACACTTATTTGCTAACTCTTCTTCTTCTTCAATTAGGCTTACAAAATCAAACTACTGTCTTTCTGAACTTTTGAAATTGAAAGCGCGTTCTCTAAGTATCGCTACAATTAGAAATATAAATCACTCTTCATTCACTATTCACTAAATGCTTCGTTCAAAGACGCTGCTCTGCAAAGGTACTCTAAACTGAGAACTAGCATTTACAATCATCATCTGCAACGGAAATCAATCCTAAAAAAAAGGAAAAAAAAATCAAATATAGAACAACTACAATAGACACGAATTGCCTGACAGAATTAGTTTTTGAAAGAATTCATCCAACGGATTTCATCATAAAGAATTTAAAAAAACCAAACACAAATTTCCGCAGACTCGTACAATATCACTACGCTTAAGAACAAGGCGCAACGTTACATTACAACTCAATTAAACATTTACATGTAATATTCTCAAGTAATTAGTAATATACTTTACGTTAAAGTTCTGCGATCGGTCCAATCAACCGCGCAATGTATAACGGGATAACTCACTGGCATTGGAACATATTCCACCCAAAACGGCGGCTGCGGATTCCTCGGCACAAACTCCTGCGCCAACGGATTCAGTGGCGCCACGGACGGAAGTTCCGGAAGTGAATTTAAGTGGTAGCTCAGCTCCTCTTCACTGATCCCATGGACAGTGGCTGCCTTGAAGAACTGCTGCCACAGGGTGCGGCAACAACCCGTAGTCAAAAGCGCTACAGGGTCACCAACCACCGCAACAAGACACTTTGCTCGCGTCACCGCTGTATTCAAAAGTCGCGGATTCGTCAAAAACCCATAATCGCTAACATTTAATTCAGCTGAGTAGCGACTACAGTGTCTCGTACGAACCGTGCTAATGAAGACGGCGGTAAACTGCTTTCCTTGGACGTTGAGGACACGTTCAACGTTCACTTCTGAAAGCCTTCGCTTTCGAAGTTCGTTGCGAATCCTCAATACCTGTTCGGAATAGTGAGCCAAGACTCCAATTGATCCTTCCCCATAATGACCCCATCGCGTCTTCGGCCAGTAGTGCTTCAGCTGCTCTACCCGGGTTACCAACTCCGAGACTTCCTCGTTGTTGAAAAACCCAGTCGAGTGCATTCCCTGCAAAGCAAACAAAATCATTCTGGCATTTTAGATTCACCGGTAATTTAGACTTCAAATTATATAGCCAGTTCAAATGATAATTTATAGGCAGAACCTAATAAATATGACATCTTCCAGACTAATGGTTTACATTTCTTTAAAATGAAGAATCGATTACGTTTCGGAAACACAGCTGGTTTCCCTCATCAGATCTTAAGAAAGTTCAATCTTTAGAAAACAGACAAAGTTTATAGGTAGCGCTCTAGAAATATTAGTATTCTCTAGGTAGTGCAACTACTGTTTAAACTGTGGTAAAATACATTTTTTATGACGGATCATCTATACACTCCCAAAGATAAAAAAGAACGAACCTTGACTTCGTTTCCCTCGACGGAATAGAAAGTGAGCGGCGTCTGCTCAGGATGTTTCTGCAAACTCGCTCCAGGTTCGACTTCTCCACCATAAAAGAGTTCCGAGGTCAGCTTGACTATGTCAGCATGTGCTCGGTAGTTTCGACAAAGTTGAATTCGACAGGGATGATTGGGCTCATAAGTGAGATGAATTCTCTCCAAAAGACTGGTACCAAGACCGCGCTCCCTAGCCAGGTCGCTGTAAACTTCCGGCGCCAACTGCATTTGATCTCCAGCTAGGATGATGCGCGTTCTCTCGTTCGCCAAAGCCAGGGCTGTTAAGGCTTCGCACTCGAGGGCCTGTGCGGCTTCATCAATGATGATGTGGGACGGCTCGAGGTCAAGAGGTGTCAGACAACTGGAGGTTGCGAGGGTGGTTATGACCAAACCACATTCAGCGATGTCCTCTCTCGTAGGATCGCGGAAACGACCACTCATATCCGTCAAAGTGTACTCTCGGACGACTGGATTAACCTGGTGGATTTAATAATCTTCTAGGTTCATTCATAATAGTACCGAAGTGACTGCTATGTGGATTTTTAAGGATCAAACTAGGGAAAGGAAAATTATGATAGGCTAGATAACTGATTGAGCTATTACCGTATTTCTGGTCCGGCCCTTGTAATAAATCCTAAGTGGCTTCAGTCTCGGATTCTTGGACTCCCGATACCAGCCGTCAAAGAACTCCTTAACGTACAAATCAGCGGCGCTGTTGCTTTGCGTGCAGAGGATGATTTTACTATCCAGATCATCAAGAAGCATTATTCTCAACGCTTGGGCAATCGTGGAAGTCTTTCCAGTTCCAAAAGGTCCGAGCAGAAGAATAGGTGGCAAAATCTCTTCCTTCGGGGCCATTATCACAGCGACGGCTTTCTTCTGCCTCTCATTCAGTATGTGAGTTTGCACCATCTTGTCCCACCTGTTGTTCCAAAGGTAATGATCTTCCCCATACCTGTGGGTCGAAGGTGGAAATACAAGTTGCGTGTTGGGTAGACAATCTATCGCTCTGTGCCATTCACAGAAAGGCATGCGATTTAGGACGAACTGAACCTGGACCTTCAGATCGGTATCCGTTTTGAAACCGAGTTTCTCGACACAAGTTTTCGACAGACGTGCATAAATTGTATGGTTGCATTTGTCTTCGACATGCGCTTCGAAAACAGGCTCATCCGTGTTCTTCTCGGTTGGCACATCCCCAATCAATCGCCTGATCAAAATACTATTGCAGCCCCGCAGAAGCAGTCGACCACACTTTGTGTCTTCCGTAATCTCGCGGCCCAAGGGAAGCTAGAGAAAAAATTGAAAAGAGTTCCTAAAGATTGAGTGATTAGAGAATGTCTATAAAAAATACGCGGAACAGTCTTTTATGATTCAAATCAAATACAAGAGAAAGTATCGATACTCTCTTAAAATTTGAAACTGCTTTCACGAGTAATTAGAATTGATTCATGAGTAAGTAGAATTGATTCATGAGTAATTAGAATTGATTCATGAGTAATTAGAATTGATTCATGAGTTAAGACTGTTCTGAGATTGAAAGATTCACACCTGTGCAAAAAGTTCGCCGGGTGGTGCATATTTGGCAAGGCTCGATCCATCGGTGTCGGAGTTGAGAATGTAACAAGAAGACAATCTCAAATGGGCAGCTTCATTGTACCTGGCAACCTGTTCATGCCTGGCTAATTCTTCGACGGTTACCAATTCATGAAGCCGTCCTTTGTAATTAGTGGGAGTGAGAGACTCCTCGGTGAGGGTGGCGTGTGTGAGGAAGAAGTTGTTCGTTTCAGGATAAGGATAGACTTTAGCTAAGTACACTTCCCTCGGATCCTTGGCAGGAACAAAAGGAGAGCTAAATGGAACGCAATCTTGATGTGCCTCGTTCAACAAACGTTGATTGAGATTCAGAACGTAGAGGCTCGCATCTTTCAGCCTTTTCAGGTCCTCTTCCGGTACACAGTCCACGCAGATTTTCCGAAGCATCACTGGATGCTCATCTCCGAAACCAAATAGGACGTTTTGCCGGAAGGTTCCGAATTCATCGGTGGAAAAAATTACCTCGACTTCATAAGTGGCCTCGAATTTCGGAGAGCCGTTGCACTCTAATTCGTAGTCGGTGGCTTGCCATTCTTGGCCATTACTTACTCCTCGACATTTGAATTCGTTAGTTACGGACTTTAGATTGAAGTTCTTCCGATGACTGTCCAGTGCAAGAGCCACATTCTTGAGGCGCTTGTCTAAAGATGAAGACATAGTCAAGATTCTATGCTTTCAATTTGTTCGTTTTTAAGAGAAAATAGATTGTGAAGAAATTGATGAAACATTTGGAAAATAAAAAAATGAGCAAAATGTGACAAAATTTATGATAGAACTGGAAGCGTTACGCTAGTTAATTTGCAAATTACATAATGAAACTGAATCAACCCCCTCGTTCCCTCAAAGTCCTTTACGTAATACTTGAATGGATGCTGTTATCAAACTTGGTTGCAGCTGGAAATTTTTTTTATCATTCTGCAATTGTTACGCAATATAAAAAATAAAGGAATAAAAAAATCTAATAAAGAGCCAATTAAAAAAATTATTTTCTTTGATTAAAGACTGAATTTAACTTGCTATGAAAATGATGAAAGCACGTACATTTTTTCACAATCTGGATTATAAATATTCTTTGTCTTATCACTGTATAAATTAGCCTCTGATAAATGAAAGACAACTTTTTAAATTTATTTTCGTTTCCAAACATAAACATTGAGCTTCTTTGATAAGAGATATTGATTTACTTATGTTTACCTCTTTAAGTTATGACAAGGAAAAATTAGTTGAACATAATTTAATCATATCCTTGTTAAAAGATTAAAATGTTCATTTTGCAAACGCACAGGAGATATTACTGAAATTGATAAAAAAAAATTAAGTGTCCAGAATTTTTAAACTTATAGTGTATAAAAAAATCAAGCAAAATACATTAAATTAGAACAAGTACATGCAAATTTGGACATGCTTGGAATATTAAATTTCTCGAAGTAAAAAAAAATTCTAACTGTACATCAAACCGGCTTGAATTTCCTTAAATTATTGCATTTTTGAAAATCTAAATAACTTCTTTTTTGAGGAGAAAAATGAGCCAAAAGTCAAGTGACTGCAAAAATTTTATCGTTTATAAATTGAAGTGTTAAACGATTTCTGGTTAAGAAATATAAATCCACGTTATCATTTTCAGTGATAACGAATACAAATTTTTGCAAAAATAAATTAAAAAAATTAAAATTGAACGGGTTACAAGTTAGACTGATAGAATATTTAAATAGGATTTGAAATTGAATAAAAAAGTTTAATTATGAATTTTAATTAACATTAACATAATTTGCAGCTTTGGAATGTAATCATTGAGTTTTTGGATCATAAATTTGTCGTTATCAAAAAAGGTAAGCAGTATTTAAAAAAAAAATGCAAATCATAGTCTGCATTTGTTTGTTGATTTATTAGAATGTGTAGTTCCATTTTTTTAATGACTTTTTGTTAAAAACATGTTTTCTTCGTGCGCGATGAGAACGCAAAAAAAAAGAGAAAAAAAAGTGAAGCAATTTCGGAATTTCAAAAATAATTTTAATATTAAAAAAAAAAAAAATTATATATATATTCGAAAAATTCAGGTGAAAAGATTTCCAACAAAAATTTATCTTCCTTTAATCCTTTTTTTTTGAAAATCTTTGAATTTTGTTACATATTCTCTTGAAATAAATTTTTAAAAAATCATTGAAATTTTGCTCACAAATCTTTTGATTTTTTTTTGAACTTTTAGGAAATTATATTGAATGTTTCGAAAGCTCTTTGAATCTTCTATAAGAATTAATTTCTCACAGTAAAAAATCATTAAAAAATTTCGAATGAATCCTAAGAAATTTTCGTATTTTACAGGATTTTACAAAATATTAGGTAAGATTCGAGGTTGTTTTACAAATATTTAAGACTTTTTGAAATTTCGAAAAAATATTTGATAAACTTTCGAAAATATTTTCCAAATTACAAGACATTTGTAATAATATGTTTTAAAACTATTCGAATTTTTCCTTATTTTTTTTTGTAATAAATCCGGCATACATTTATAAACTTTTTGAATATCTTGTGAAATTATTCGAAATTTTCCTCAAAATTAAAAAAATTTGTGCATGATGAAAAAAATTGCGTCAAGATGTTCCGGATTCTCCTTTTACAATATCTTGGAAATCTTCTCGAATATTCTCTTAAAATAAATTTTTCAAAATTAAAAATGATTGAAAATTTTCACACAATTCTTAAGTAATTTTGTTTATCTTAACAGTTTTTAAAATTCTTCGAAACATTCTATTAGAAATATTAAAAAATCTACCATTTTATGAGTTTTTAAATTTTTTTTTCAATATCTAAATTTTTTTTTTTTTTAATTTTGTAAAATTGCAAAGTGATTGATATTACCGAAAAATATTGAAAAATAAAATGCCCAAGTTTAAATCATATTTTTTGTAATGAAAAAATATAATGAAAAAATATTTTTAATGTTTAATGTTTCTACAGTTAAAATTTAAAATAATAATTTAAAAAATTTTTAGCTAGATATACGTTTTTCAATTATTGTTATTTTAAATTCAAACAATAAAATATTTGATAAACATTCGAAAATGTTTCCAAGTTTGAAAATATTTTAATTTAATTTCTTTGAAAATAATTCGCTCTTTTCTGAATTTTTTAAATAAAGTTTGCATACATTTATAAACTTTTTAAATATCTTCCAAAATGATTCGAAATTTTCCTAAAAATTAAAAACAAATTCTGCAGAATTAAAAAAATTGCCATAAGATCTCCCGGATTCTTCTTTTACAATATTGCGGAAATATTTGAAATCTTTTTGAATATTCTATTTTAATTAATTAAATTTGAAATAAAGGTAAAAAAATTAAACATAATTGAAAATTTTCGCACAAATCTGAAGTAATTTTGTTTATTCTCAACTTTTTTTAAAATTCTTGGAAACATTCTTTTCGAAATATTAAAAAATCTACCATTTTACTTGATTTTTTTTTTGAATATTTGAATTGATTTTTAATCTTTTCGAAACTTCTAAATATCTCTTAAAATTACTCCTTTTTTTAATTTTGTAAAATTGAAAAAATTTTGATATGACTGAAAAATATCGAAAAATCAAATTCCGGAGTTTAAATAATACAATTTTTTGTAATAAATATTATTTATTGATTAAAAATACAACAAACACATATTTGTTATTTTTAATTCAAACAATAATGTCAGAAACTTTAAACATTGAGAAAAATATATTTTTGTTGCATAAAAACAATTTAATGAATTTTTAAAGAATATATAACACTTATTAAAATCAAATTGTTTAAATTCGGGAATTTTATTTTTCGGGATTTTTCAGTCCTAAATTTTTATTTAAAATCTTTTGAGTTTTTTCGAAATTTTAGGAAATCATTTCAAACGTTTTTAAATCTTCATTTATTTTTTTTAAATTGTTGTCCAATTAGATGCACAATTTTATTAACTTTCACGGAATCACGAGGAAAAAATGTTCCTGTCAATATTATAAAAATATTTAATATTATTATAAAATGGTCAAATAAAAATTCTTATTGCAAAAATGTAATTATCATAATTTCCAGATTTGGAATGTAATTTTCAGTATATTTTCGGAGCACAAACTTGCATCTGCCAAAAAACATAAAAAGTAATTTAAAAAAATGAAAACTACATTTTTTATAGATTCATTAAACACTAGAGTTCCCATTTTCACTGGTTTTTCGACAAAAACATGTTTTCTCCATACGCGATGAGAAAAAAGTGTATAAATTTTAATATTCCGCAAAAAAATTCGATTAAATCCCTGAAATATTAATCTTGCTTCGAGATAAATCATCTCCTTTTTTAGAGCCTGCATCCGAAATTTCTCCCACAGAACCAGAAATAAATTAACCATAAAAACCACACCGAAAAATGAAATATTCCGATTAACTAAAAAGAAATGATTTCCACTGGCAAAATGGCTAAGTCGATCGAAAAATTGTGGAGCACGTGTTGAACGGAAGTGACCTATTTACCCCGGAATTTAGATCGGAAAAGCCTGAACAGAGTGTTTCCCGTGGAGAAAAATGAATAATGAAAATGCAGGCAGCTGTTTTCCACGATTGATAATGGTAAAACAATTGACAATCGACATAGTCTCACCGATGGCGTGAATTTTGAAGTTGTAGACTCTCTCGACGAACTTGTGGGTAATCCTGACATTTTGTTCGGTATTGGGTTCCTCCACAATGACTTGACTGGGATCATTGGCCCTCACCCATTTTCGGTGCACGGCTTTCGCGAAACACAGGAACGACATAACCTCGTTGTTGATAAGAGCGATTTCGGCCATGGTGGCCATAAGCGAGGTTGACGATCCGACGGCACAACGATGTGGGAGACTTGGTGCTGCGATTTTCTTGCTTATCGCGGCCGTGTGTTTTCGGAGGACAGGCGAGGTGCTTTCGCGATGATCGCGAATTACATTTTTTGATGTGGAAACGCGTTCAGTGAAGTACTTTTGGGAAGAGTGACGTTTGACAAAACGACGCGATGCACCTCCTCCGCAGACACTGCGCCGCTGCGCGACGGCTAAAGATGGCGCTTGCCGACCCGTTCGCTCTGCGCGTGCGTCGAAAATACAGGTGGCGCGATCTACCGGCGAGAAGAGTATTGATTTCGGGGAGACCTACTGTACCGACGGTGGGTATTTGCAGGGCGCGAAAATTCAAAAGTCGAGAATGGACTGATTTTATTCGAGGTTTGGTGAGGATGGAATCAACAAGTTGGAGTGGATATTAGACGAGGCAGGGTCGCGATTCGAGCGGGAAAGTGGGAACTTAATATAAAAATTTGGAAAAAATTTGGTTTTTGAAGAAAGGAACTTGAGGAAAATCCCTCTTCCAAGTCAGAATTCGTCACAATTTGAAAGTTCCTTCCTCTCAATTTTAGATAAAGCAATTTTTAGCTTAGAAGTAATATTTCTGAATTATAATATTCATCGTTTTTCAGTTCGAAATTCAACTACTTTGTTAAAAGCTAAACTCTTTTGATTTAATCTTTTTTTTTAAATCACTAGAAATTTACAATTTGTTAAAAAAATTTTGAAATCCTTTCAAATTTTTATTTATTTTTAAATACCTAATGTTTAATTTATTTTTAAATACTCAACTATTTTTTTTAATGATTCAAAGTTTCGATGAAAATTCAACTTCAAATTTTCCCTGAAAATTAATTTTTCAACGCAAAAAATCATTTAAAATGTTTATAGGAATCTTGAGAATTTTTTTTAATTCTCTTGAAATCGCTCAAAATTCTTAACAAGCTTCTATGTATTTTTTCAAAATCACTAGAAATTTACGATTTGTTAAAAAAAATTTTCTTCATTTACCCATAATTAACAAAATTGCTTTGCAATCTGCCGATTTCTTTTTTTACATTTTCGGAAAAATTTTTTAAATGTTTAAAATGTTTTAAAATAGTCTCTTCAAATAAATTGTTTGTAAAAAAAAACATTTGACATTTTCCCAGAAATTTTGAAAAACTTACTTGTATTTTTGGGTAGAAAATTAATACTTTTATTTGAAAATTAACCATTTGGTTAAAAATTAATTTTTTTTTGTTAAAGATTGAACGTTTCAATCAAAAATTCATTTCATTGGTTGAAAAATGAGCTGTTTGATTGAAAACTTTTTTTTCTTTGGATGTTTTCTTCTTCAAAATTAATTTTTTTCTGTAAAAAATTCAAGTATTTCAGTTGAATATTTATTATTGTAGTTGAAAATTCATCTTTTAGGTTGGAAATAAAATTATTTGGTAGGAAGTTAAACTATTTTGTAAAAAATTAATTTTTTTTTTGGATTCGGGAATTTGCTAATATTGGGAATTTAACAGTGTCGGATTTTCATAATTCGGGAATTTTCCAATTCAGCATTTTTATTTTTCGGGAATTTTTTATTTCGAATATTTTCTCTTCTGGTAATTTTATAGTGTCAAGAATTTATTTTTATGGATTTTTCAGTTGTCCCAATTATTCCTGCATTAATTTTTATTTTTTATTAATATAACTATTAATCTTTTACACTCTTTCGTTGAAAAATTAGCTTTTTAATTGAAAACTTTTTTTTTCTCTGAATTTTTTTTTGGCTAAGAATTTTGTTTTCAAACCAAAAATGTAACTATTATTATAGTTGAATATTCCATTATTCAGAATATTCAATTTTTAGTTGAAAATTTAAATTTTTTAGTTGGAAATTCGTATTTTTTGGTAGAAAATAATCTTCTTAGTTGAAAATTAATCTTTTTATTGAAAATTCAATTATACCAGTTAAACACTCATTATTTCAGTTGAAGATTCATCATTTCAGTCCAAAATTCATTTTTCTGTTTTAAAATCTAACTATTGCTGTTAAATATTTACAATTTTGTTTGAAAATTCATCACTTTGTTTATAACTATTTTTTTGAAAGTTTTTTTATTGATAAAAGTAATTTTTTAACTGAAAATTTAACTTATTCCAATTGAAAATTCTATAGTGATATTTAAAAATTCATCTGTTTAGTTGAACATTAATTTTTTTAACTTGAAATTTAATTATTAAGGTTTTGGTTGACAATTTATCTTTTCATTTTTTTAACTAAAAATGTTACTATTTCATTTTTGGTTGGAAACTATTACTTGTTTAGTTCAAGATTAAACTATTTAGTTAAAAATTTAACTTCTTTGATTAAAAATGCAACTATTTTGTTAAAAATTAATGTGTTTGGTTGAAAAATTGTATTTTTGGGTAGAAAATTAATATTTTTATTTGAAAATTAATCTTCTTGTTTAAAAATTCATCTTTTTTGTTGAAAATTCAAGTGGTCTAGTTAAATATTCATCATTTTAGTTGAAAATTCATCTTTTTGGTTCAAAATGTAACTATTCCAGTTAAAAATTTATAATTTTATTTGAAAATTCATCACGTCGGTTGAAAATTGAACTATTTTGTTATAAATCTGTTGTTTTTTTTTGTTGAAAATGAATTTTTTTGGTTAAAAATTCAAATATTCTAGTTAAATATTTATCATTTAAGTTGAAAATTTATCTTTTAGGTTGGAAATAAAATTGAAAGTTAAACTATTTTGTTAAAAATAATTTTTTTTTTTGAAAATTGATCGTTGCAATTAAAAATTCATTTTTTTTGTTGAAAAATAAGCTGTTTCATTGAAAACTTTTTTTTCTCTGGATGTTTTTTGGTTAAGAGTTTATTTTTTCAAACTGAAAATGTAACTATTATTCAAGTTGGATATTCCATAATTTTAGTTCAAAATTCATGTCTTTGGTTGACCATTCATTTTTTAACTAAAAATTTAATTATTCAAGTTTTGGTTAAAAAATTATATTTTGTTGTTGGAAATTCGTCTTTTTTGGTAGAAATTAATCAGCTTGGTTGAAAATTAATATTTTGGTTGAAAATTCAATTATACCAGTTAAAGATTCATAATTTCAGTTAAAAATTCATTTTTCTGTTTTAAAATCCAACTATTGTAGTTAAATATTTACAATTGTATTTGAAAATTCATCACTTTGTTTCTTTGTTTGTAACTATTTTTTTGAAAGTTTTTTTATTGTTAAAAGTAATTTTTCAACTGAAAATTTATCTTATTCCAATTGAAAATTCTATAGTGGTAGTTAAAAATTCATCTGTTTTTCTGGGGTTTTCAGTCGTCCCAATTATTCGTGCATTTATTTTCATTTTTAATCAACTATTCAAAATTTTCGAATTGGAAAATTACCGGATAATGAAATTCCCGGCAATTTATAATATTCCTGGATTTATAAATTTTCAAATGCGGCAATAATGTCAATAAATGGATTATTAAATTCAAACTTATAAATTCTAAATTTTTGGTAATTCTATAATTTCGGGAATTTCCCATTTCGAAATTTTTTTTCTTCGGTATTTTACAGTATGGAGAATTTCATTTTATGAGATTTTGTAGTCATTCCATTTTTATAAATGTTTTTTAGTGTTTCAAAATCACCTCAAATTTTCTTTAAAAATTATTTTTTCAAAACAATATATTTTTAAATAAATAAATAAATTTTTTAAATATATTTTTTCAAAATCACTGGAAATTCACACTTTGTTAAAAAATTTTGAAATCTTTTCAAATTTTAATTTATTTTTTAATCATTCCAAAACTTTTGAAGCTTCTGAATAATTTTTAAATGGATTCAAATTTGTCCTACACTTTTTTTAATTAAAAAAATTCCCTTAAAATCCTTCAGATTCTTTTTTGATCATTTTAGAAATCTTTCGAAATGTTAAAAGAATGTAAATCTTTTTAAAATTATTAATTGCTTCCATACTTATACTGAAATATTTTTTAAAATGATTCGAACTCTTCTTATTATTTTTTTATATTACCCATAATTACAAAAATTACTTTGCAATCTGCCGATTTCTTTTTTTACATTTTTGGAAAACCTTTTAAAAATGTTGAAAATATTTAAGAATAGTCTCTTAAAATAAATTATATGAAATAAAAAAATCATTCTACAATTTCCCAGAAATCTTAAAAAACTTACTCTAATTTTGTGTCAAATTTTGTTATCTTGAAATATTCAAAAATTCCACATGAAAATCTTTGAAAAATTGTTTTAGAAGTTCGAGGAAATCATTTTAAATGTTCCAAAATCTTTCTGAATTTTCGCTTGTAATTCATTTTCCAAAATATAAAATGATTCAAAATTTTCTCGTGATACCTAAGAATTTTTTTTATTTTATAAAATTTTTCCAAATTTTATGTAAAATTCAAGTCAGTTCAAAAGACGCTTAGGACTTGTAAAAATATCGAAGAAATTAAAAAATATTTGATAACCTTTATACAATTTTTTAAAGTTTGAAAATATTTGAAATAATACCTTTCAAAATGATACGTATTTTCCCTATTTTTTTAAATTCTGCATTAGCTCATAAACTTTTTGAATATCTTATTAAATAATTTAAATTTTTACTAAAAATTAAAAAAAAAAATCTGCATAAACTTCTAAACCATATAAATAGGTTTTAAAATTATTTGAATTTTCCTTAAAATTTTAAAAAACTTCTGCATAATTAACAAAATAACTTTAAAATCTCACGAAATTTTTTAAAATAATTTTGTAAATCTTTGAAATAATTTTAAATATTCCCTTCGAAATAAAAAAAAAATGATTGAAAATTTTCCCGTTTTTGAAATTCTAAAAAATCTTGTATTTTTTTTTTGAAATCTTCAACAATCTAAACTTTATTACAAATTTCTTGAAATCTTTCCGCTATTTGAATTATTTTTTAATCTTTTCGAAACTTCCAAGTATCTCTAAAAATTACTCTATTTTTTTAATTTTGTAAAATTATAAAATTTTGATTAAAAATCTTTTAAACTATTTTTCGAAATCTTGAGAAATCATTTGAAAATGTTTTGAACTTTCTCATTCTGCTATTATAATTTATTCTTCAAAATCAAACATTTTTAGAAATTTTCTAGGATCTTAAGAAAATCTATTTGATCTCTGGGAACCTTTCAAAATGCTTGAAAATACTTTTTCTCAAAATCTTGAAAAGTCTACATTTTATTTTTCGAAATCTTCACAAGTTTTAAATTATTTTTTAATCTTATCAAAACTTTTCAATATCTTTTAAACTTTCTCAATTTTTTTTCTAAAATTCTTTAGTCTGTACGATAAAAAAATGTTGTATCAAAATCTTTCAGGTTCTTCTTTTCAATTTGATGTGATATCTTCAAATATTTTGAAATCTTTTTCAAATTTCTTTCAGAATTCATAAAAAAAAAATAAATAAATCATTTAAAATGTTCCCTGGGATCTGAAGAATTCGTTTTTGATTTTCTTGAAACCTATTTAATTTTTAGATTATTTTTTTTACATTTTGAGCATTTCTAAACCTTCTACTTAAATATATTTTAAAAGAATTCGAATTTTTCATAAACTGTTGTTAAAATTTTGCATAAACTTCTAAATCTTTAAAATGTTTAAAATTTTTCCAAAAATTCAGAAAAATTTCTGAATAATTAAAAACAATTGCCTTGAAATCTTTCGGATTCTTTTCTGAAAATGTTGTTAGTGTTTTTAAATTCATTGAAATATTCTCTTAAAATAATTTTTTAAAATTAAAAATCATTTGAAATATTACCAGAAATCTTAAGATTTTTTATTTATTCTCTTGAAACCTTTTCAAACTTTTAAAAAGCTTGTATACTTTTTGTTCGAAATCTTCAAATATCTATTAGAATTTTTTCTTAAATTATTCCAATTTTCAAAAAAACATTTTAAAACATAAATAATTTTACAAAATTTTCGTGGTGGATATTAAAAAATTTAGCTGATTTTGAATACTAGTAAAAAAATGAAATTTTACAATTTCTTGGCAACAACGCATATAATTTAAAATTAAAAAAAAAATATAAAATTGAAATTTTTGAAAAATGGGAGTTCATATTTTAAACAATCTTGATGGATCAGTAATGCGCGCTTGAAAAATGTGCTTATGTAGCAATTCGTCGCGAAGAATTTTATGTGGTAATAAAATTTTTAACAATGGAGACACTTGTGTGTGTGTGTGTGTGTGTGTGTGTGTGTGTGTGTGTGTGTGTGT
>CAKNXH010081616.1:0-11381 GCA_932178445.1 Andricus quercusramuli
AAGATTTCAAACCTTTCTGAAAGATTCTAAAGCTTTCAAAGGATTTCAAAAAGATTTCAAACATTTCACAAAGATTTCATAGAGATTTCACAAAGATTTTAAATATTTCACAATTTTTTCAAATATTTTGAAAAGATTTCTGACATTTTACAAAGGTTTTAAAGCTTTCAAACATTTCATAAGGATTTTAAAGATTGACGAAGATTTCACAAAATTTTAAAGCTTTCAAAAGATTTCACAAAGATTTCAAACATTTCACAAGGATTTCAAAGATTGACGAAGATTTCACAACGATTTCAAACACTTATGAAGATTTCACAAAGGTTTCAAATATTTCACAACGATTTTATAAAGATTTCAAACATTTCACAAATACTTTTAGGATTTCAAATGATTTCAAAAGGTTTAAAAAAATTTCACAAATATTTTAAAGCATTTCACAATGATTTTCAAAAGATCTCAGAAAGATTTTCAAAGATTTCAAAATTAATTACCTAAAATTTCTTGGTGACTTTTACATTTTATTTTGAGGTTGGACGTGCTCAGTTGGGCTTAATTAATTTGAAAAATATTATCGATTTCCAAAATAACATTTAAACTAGCATTCCCAATACTTTTCTAAAAAGTCAATAATTTCTATTACTGAAGTATTTAATCAAATGCAACAGTACAGAAATTTTTGGCCAATCAAAAATTATAATGGCTAATTTTTCACATGTATAACAAACTTTTATTTCAGTGTTTGATGTACAAAAAAGAAAACCTAGAAAAACTTGATCTATTGGCCTGGCAAACAGGACAAGACCTTGAGTTTTTTCCCCAAGAATCGCTAGACACCCTGATTAAACCTTAACTAAAATTAAACCTAAAATAACAATTCTTTGTCGATTGGATTTAATTATGCACAATCTTAACTGAGTGCTTATTTTCTGATTTCCAGGAAGAGACGAGGTGCTATCAACGCGAAGCAACTGGCCTATTTGGAAAAGTATCGTCCAAAGTCTCGACTGAAGCTCAAGAACGGCCAAAAGAACTCTTGCTGCGTCCAGTAGATAAAAATAATTATTTTCTGGAAGCGACTATAATAATTGCTACTGATTGGTACACATTATTGTTATAAGTTTATGCGCCAGACGACAAATGACGTGTCGTGCCGTTTCTATTTGAAAATCGTCTGTCAATGGAAATGCAACCAAGTCTACTACTGTCAATCGAGTCACAAAGCGATTGCACTCCACTTTTAGAAAATAATTCAAATTCTCCTGGTTCTTTTCGCTCCTAGGACCAGTTCGCTTTCTCTGAAAATCTTGTAATTCCTTTTTGTCGACTGGAAATTTAATTCAGTGCTTTAAGCGCATTTGGCCGGCCGTTGACAAGAAGTTTTTTTTTTACGATTAGTGTAAGCTCTTGGTGACATATCAATTTTAATCTATTTTTCTTGAAATTTTATGGATAATGTCACCAACTCTTTGTGTTAAGGGATCTGTGAACAAAATACTTTTTGTGTCCTCTTAACGTGTTTTATAAATTCTATTGATTCGAAATTGAAATTATTTGATGAACTATTAGAGGAAACGAAGATCTTTGATTGCGGAATCGTCGATACTATAAGATATTGACCTTCCCGTAAAGAGCAAATAGCGTGCAACTCTTTTTTTTTTTTTTTCTCAGGAAGGTGGATTCTCTTTGATAATCTTCCGATAAGAGAGTTCCACCGTGAATACAAGTATTCGATAAACGTATTGATTGCCTGGCGACTTCTCAAAATCACCCTTTATATTATTTTTTTTTAAAGCCGAGTGAGAAGTGACTAGTAAAATGATCTATTGCGTTTTGTATACACACGCATAGTAATATAGGTAATAAAGAATTGTAAATTATATTTTGTAATGAGACGCGTTTTCTTCTCGCTGATAGCGCACCATTTTTTTCAGCTAGTGCTCGAATTCAGTTGAAGGTGAGAGCACTATGGCTGATTTTCTACGCACGAATCGCGAGAGTCAAGCGTCTGAAATCTGTACATTATTGTTCGAAAGAAGCGCGACGATAAGAAAGATGAAATTTGCTTTCAAAATCGTTCTTTTTTCCAATTTTCTTCCTCTCTTCAGTTTTTGAAGACTGAGGCATATCACTTTATGATTCAATTCAATTCAATTTAATCCGCGAGTTCATCTTTCTTTTTAAACTGTGCAATGACCTCTACCAAACATCACATTCGTAGGCATATTTTAGTCTTTTGTTCCTCCCTCCTAAACGTACTGATAATCAGGTATTAAAAAGTATCGATAGCACTCTCAGAAATGTTTCTTGAATTGAAAGAAAAATTTTTCTGGAATGAAAGACACATTTGCTTTGACTGAATGCTGCTGGGAGGATACAAAACTTTTGCATCATTTTTGAGGCCTCGGCGAATGATGCTGGACTCGTAAATTAAGACACTAGTGTATATGCGTTAACGAACTCGTAGTGGTATTCAAAGTATTTAATCTCTCGTACAATATTGACGAAAAACGTCGCCAATCTATAAGGACGCTGTGTTGCATTTCCAGTGGCACCTGGAGCCGGTGGACACTCTTAACTCTTATTGGACTTGGAAATATGCATTCATTCGAAACGGCAGTGTCCATTTGATCGCGGTCCCTCACGCAGCTGAGGTACCGCCAGACTTCTGTCGCTGATCCTTGCCAGTTGGTGGTGTCATTTGTACCTAATGATGAATAAAATACGAAATCTACCCTTTTTTTGATTTTGCATTCAGTAATTTAGAATTATGTTCATTTTTTTTGGCGATTTCAACGATATTACTTGCCAAAGTTGAAAATAGTCCTAATAGTTGAAAATAATCCTCAAAGTCGTCCTCCTCATACCTTTCAAATATAATATTTCTAAATTACTTATGGCAAAATGAAAAATTTGTTAGGTTTGGTATTTTATTTCTCATTAAAAAGGACGTCCCGCCGACAAGGGACGATGGCAGCAGTCTGTCGATTTCATCAGCTGCGTGAGGGGAAGATGGGTAGCGATCAAATGCGCATCGCCTCAGTCGAACGACGAATAGTTGAGAATTGTGGAACAAAGGCGAGGTAATTCACACTCCAGAGCTATATATCACTCGAATCGTAACTCGCTGACGATTTTATCCGATTCTCTCAAAATCCTTGTTCGATAAATTGTCGCTTGTGTCCTGCAGTTTTGATAAAATTGTCAGCGATTCTGCGCACCACACTAAACTGTGTTCAAAAAATAGTAAATTCACAATTTAAAGAAATTTAATATGCAGACTGATTTCTCTCTGCCGATCCAAGATGACCGCTCGAAATATATTTTCTATTTATTCTCTATTTTTGACATTTTTGTAACACTTTACAAGTTGACGTCGACTAATAATAACGTTTTCCTCTGAGTTCCATAAAAACAATGCCGTACTACAATTTTTTTTTCTGCGTACGTGAGTGTTTTTTAGTGAAGAATTCGCGGGGGGGAAAAAGCGGTCGTGTGAGGCCGCAGAGATTAATCAGAATGCCAAAAACCTGGTATACAATCCTTTTTTTGTAATATTTAACAAGGAAAAAGCACTGCAATATTTTTTACCAGAGGATGGGACGAGGGTCATTAATAAGAAAAAAAAATCGTATCGATTCCTAAACCCAACATTGATAATATACCATTCTTCGATTTACCTTAGTTCAATTACCTTTCTAAGAATTACTTAATTAAAATATGAATGTATTTTGTAATTACTCCTTTCGCTTTCATGCAAAGAAACTGATGATTTCGATAAGCCAGAGGATATTCTCTATTTCAATACATTTTCATACGTGTGCGCATGTCGATTCATTTCTTTGAAAAGCGATTTAAATGCATTGTGCTTGAGAATGTTTTTTTTCTTAATTTATATGAAACCTTAGTATTCAATCAAAGCCTGTCATTTTTATTTATTGTATCGATTCAAATTTCATTGTAAGCTAATTTTAGAATAGATATGTGATAAAAGTGTTTTTAATCGATTGTGAAGAATTGAATCGAAAATGCTTGTAAACCTAATCATTTGTAACTCAAAGCAAGAGGCATTCCCTAGCGAGGATCTAGTATAATACCAGAAAAAAAATGGCAGGATCATAAATTAGAGTTGAAATGAAGATCTCAGACTTGTTACCAGACCCTACAACTGGTAATTTTACTAGACAATCATTGGAAATGCCTGTATTTAGGTAAAGATATTTTTCAAACTTGAATTCTTTAAATAAAATATACAAAACTGTAAATTTTCTCGTTACTTGAGAATGTGAAACAATTTAGCGCAATGGGAAAGAAGATCGCTCTTCTTTATTCAATTTAATTTTTTTAAATGCAGATTTGACATCTGCTTGTATGATGAAACGATGAAGAAATCGTTTTGTTACAATGTAAACAACAATAACGAAATAAAGATGAATGGAAGTCGTTTTGTGAAAGAGACAGTGATTTTTTTTTTTATGATTCCAGTCATCACGAGGGCTTGACCAACTCGATTTTTGAGTGTACACTTGATTTCAAAAATTTTAAAAGATTACAAAAGAATTTACAAAGATTTGGAAAAGATTTCCTAAGGATTTCTAAGATTTTTGGAAGATTACAAAAAGATTTCAAACAAGTTTCAGAATTATTTCAAAGATTTCACATTGGTTTAAAAGATTTCACACAGATTAAAAAAAATCTAAAATATTAAAAAAAATCCCTAAAATATTTTGAAGAGATACTACTCCAGAAAGATTTCAAAAAAATTTAGCGATGCTTTGAAAAGATTTCGCAATGATTTCAAAAGATTTCACAAATATTTAAAAAGATTTCATAAATATTTCGAAATATTTCAATGATTCCACACAGATTAAAGAAATTTTAAAATATTTAAAAAGATTTCACAAGATTCCTAAAAAATGTTTAGGAGAATTCATAAATATATCATGAAATTTCAGAAAGATTGCAGTTTTTCAAAAATGTACAATGCTTTGAAAAGATTTCACAGGGATTTCAAACATTTCCCATAGATTATACAGATTTCAAACAATTTCACAATGATCTCAAGAGATTTAACAAATATTTCGAAGATTCCAAACAGATCAAAAAGTTCAAAAATATTTTACAAAGACTTCAAAAGATTCCTGAAATATTTTACAAAGATTTTAAAGAGAAATCACGAAATTTCAGAAAGATTTGAAAATTTTCGGAAAGATTGCAGATTTCAAAAATTTGAAAAAATATTACAACATTTCAGAAAAACAACAAAGATTTCCGAACAAACATTTTTAAAAAATCAAAGATTTTAAAGAATTTCAAAAGATTTCATAAAATTTCACAATGATTTCAAACGAGTTCACACATCTTTCAAAAGTTCCACAAAGATTAAAAAACTTCCAAAATAATTTAAAGAAAAATATCACTAAATTTCAGAAAGATTTGAGACTTCAAAAAAATGTACAATGCTTTGAAAAGATTTCACAAGGATTTCAGAGATTTCCCATAGATTATACAGATTTCAAAAAATTTCACAATGATCTCAAGAGATTTCACAATTACTTCAAAGATTCCAAACAGATCAAAAATTTCAAAAATATTTTACAAAGACTTCAAAATATTCCTGCAATATTTTACAAAGATTTTAAAGAGAAATCACGAAATTTCAGAAAGATTTGAAAATTTCCGGAAAGATTGCAGATTTCTAAAAATTTCAAGATTTCAAAAATTTCAAAAAATATTACAACATTTCAGAAAAACAACAAAGATTTCCGAACAAAAATTTCCAAAAAATTGCACAATTATTTCAAAGAATTAAATATATTTCAGAAAATTTCACAATGATTTCAAGAGATTTCACAAATATTTCAAATATTTCATACAGATTAATAAAATTTCAAAATATTTTCAAAGTTTCCGGAAAGATTTCAAAGAGATATTACGAAATTTCAGAAAGATTTGAAAGATTTCTGAAAGCTTACAGATTTCAATAGATTCCAAAAACTCAAAAATTCTTTGAAAAGATTTCACAAAGATATCAAAGAGAAATTGCGAAATTTTAGAAAGATTTCAGAAGATTTAACAGATAAAAAACATTTCAAGAAAGATCACAGATTTGAAAAAATTGCAAAATGCTCTCAAGAGATTGCACAAGTATTTCAATGACTTCACACAGATTTAAAAAATTCAAAAATATTTTCAAACCTTTAGGAAAATGTTCAGAGGTACCACGAAATTTCAGAAAAAATTTAATATTTCACAAAAATTTCAAAAAATGTGCACAGTGCTTTGAAGAGATTTCACAAGGCTTTCAAAAGATTTGAAAGATTACAGATTACAGATTTCAGAAGATTTCACAGATAAAAAATATTTCAAGATTTAAAAAATTTCAGAGATATCACAAAACTTCTAAAAGATTACAGAAATTAAAAAAAAATTGCAAATGCTTTCAAGAGAGTGTACAAGGATTTAAAAGATTTTACACTGATTAAAAAAATTCGCAAATATTTCCAAACCTTGCGGAAAGATTTCAAAAAGATGCCACCAAATTTCAGAAAGATTTCACAAGGACTTCAAAGAAAGATCATTTTTTTAAATTCCAGAACGATTTCAAAGAGACACCACCAAATTTCAGAAAGAATTGAATGATTATAGATTTCAAAAGGTTCCACAGGTTGAAAAAATGTCAAAAGATTTCAAAAGATTTCAAAGAGATATCATAAAATTTAAATTTTTTTAAAAAATGCAGTAGGATTTCAAAGATTTCACGCAAATTAGAAAAAATCCAAAATATTTCGAAATTTTCCGGAAAGATTTCAGAAGTTCAAAAAGATTTCACAAGGTTTCCAAAAGATTCCTGAAAGACCTCAAAGAGAAATCACGGAATTTCAGAAATATTTGGAAGATTACAGATTTCACAATGATTTCAAAGGATTTTAGAAAAATTTCGATGATTTTATAAAGTTTTTAAAAATTACGAAGCAAATTAGAAAAAATCCGAAGTATTTCGAAAGCTTCCGGAAAGATTTCAAAAAGATACAACCAACTTTCAGAAAGAATTTAAAGATTTCAGAAATTTAAAAAGATTTCACAAGGTTTCCAAAAGATTCCTGAAAGATCTCAAAGAGAAATCACGGAATATTAGAAATATTTGAAAGATTACAGATTTCACAATGATTTCAAAGATTTCACGCAAATTAGAAAAAATCCAAAATAATTCGAAAGTTTCGGGAAATATTTCAAAAAGATACAACCAACTTTCAGAAAGAATTTAAAGATTTCAGAAATTCAAAAAGATTTCACAAGGTTTCCAAAAAAAGATTCCTGAAAGATTTCAAAGAGAAATCACGGAATTTCAGAAATATTTGAAAGATTGCAGATTTCACAATGATTTCAAAGGATTTCACAAAAATTTCGATGATTTTATAAAGATTTAAAAAATTACGAAGCGTTCAAAATATGTCAAAAGATTTCACAAATATTAAATAATGAATTCCAAATTATTTCACGAGAATTTTTAAGGATTTGAATTATTTCAGATTTCAAAGATTTTTGACATATTACAAAGGTTTCAAAAAAATGTAAAAAGATTTCAAAAAAATGTAAAAAGATTTCAAAGACATATAATAAAATTAATTTTTTTTTTTAATTCTGTAGGATTTCAAAGATTTCACGCAAATTAGAAACAATCCAAAATAATTCGAAAGTTTCCGGAAATATTTCAAAAAGATACAACCAACTTTCAGAAAGAATTTAAAGATTTCACAAGGTTTCCAAAAAAAGATTCCTGAAAGATTTCAAAGAGAAATCACGGAATTTAAGAAATATTTGAAAGATTACAGATTTCACAATGATTTCAAAGGATTTCACAAAAATTTCGATGATTTTATAAAGATTGCAAGAATTACGAAGCGTTCAAAATATGTCAAAAGATTTCACAAATATTAAATAAATAATTCCAAATTATTTCGCGAGAATTTTTACGGATTTGAATTATTTCAGATTTCAAAAATATTTCAAAGACATATAATAAAATAAAATTTTTTTTTTTAATTCAGTAGGAATTCAAAGATTTCACGCAAATTAGAAAAAATCCAAAATAATTCGAAAGTTTTCGGAAATATTTCAAAAAGATACAACTAACTTTCAGAAAGAATTTAAAGATTTCAGAAATTCAAAAAGATTTCACAAGGTTTCCAAAAGATTCCTGAAAGATTTCAAAGAGAAATCACGGAATTTAAGAAATATTTGAAAGATTACAGATTTCACAATGATTTCACAAAAATTTTGATGATTTTATAAAGATTTTAAAAATTACGAAGCGTTCAAAATATGTCAAAAGATTTCACAAATATTAAATAATTCATTCCAAATGATTTCACGAGAATTTTTAAGGATTTGAATTATTCAAATATATTCGAATTAGAATGATTTCTTTTACATATATTTGTGCTCATAATTAATAATCATCTATCTCCCCAATTTCAAAGATTTCAACCAAATTTCCCATTGATTTCATACAGAATTTTAAGATTTCTGAAAGATTACAAAGTATTCAAAATATTTAAAAGATTACACACAGATTTTAAGAATTTCAAAAATATTTAACACATTGAATCATTAAGAGATTAAGTTTCGGAATATACAATATAGACAAGATTTTAAAAATGTTCAAGAATAAGGTTTCATTTATTTAGCAATGAGAAAGTACAAATTGGTAAAAACAGTAAGGTTCCTTTTTAAAAAGTTCCTTTTTTTTGTAACTTAGATAACTGAAACATTCTGCTTTACATGAACATGTCATCGTAACCTGGGGGAGGAAGATGATCGTTGTCTGGTCTTCCTGAAGGCGGTCTGGGTCGGAGAATATCGGGTGGGCCGAAAGGATCGAATCTTGCTCCCGGAGGCACCGATCCACTGAAAAATGACACACAATTTTAATATTAGAGCGGTTTTTCGTAGTTGCGACGCGAAAAAGCAGAATTTTTCCAATTTTGATGAATCCATTAACATTTAATAATTAATAACATACGGAGGAAGTCTTCCAGGAACTCCCAAGCCTCCAGTTCCTCCAGGTCTCAGTGGATGTCCTCCAGGACGTGGGCCAAACGGATCGAATAGCATTCCTCCTCCACCTGGTGCGAGAGGATCTAAATCTGATCTGCCGATTCCCCTAAGATCATTATCTGGATTCCTTAAAAAGATAATAAAAAATAATAATAAACTGAATGAATGAAAAATAATAAAACTGAAAAAATAATAAAAGATAATTAAAAATAATATAAAATCTTTATTTACTATTTTCCCGAAAAATTAATATTAAATATTAATTATCCACTGAAAGAAGAATATGTTGATTAATTACAGAAGTAATTTAAAAAACTTAAATGAACTTGAATTAGTTAAAATCAAAGTCAACTTTTTAAACAAGATATGCGTTATATCTAAAATATATCAGGAATTGTTATATTAGGGTCCGTCCACCTTTTTACCTGATCCACTTTTTCCTCCTTGAGAATTCGAAAAATCTACTTAAAATCGAAAATTATGACCTAATTTTCCCCTTTTCGACGAGGTTTCAACATACTTCTTTAAGAATCATAAAAAAAAATGAGACATTAGAAAACAAGACTTTGAATGTGATTATTTTTTATTATACCAATTTCAAATTTGCTAATTTTGTAGATTTGAAGGACATCGTCGATAGCAAAGTAATCTCGAAAAGTAAGCTCTGAAAACAACGGAAATAGATTTTTCAAGAAAAAAAAAGGGGAATATATTCTTTAAAATTGAATTAATGTAGGTACTAATATTAAATTCGTATTGAAACGCCTCAAATTCCTAATAATTCAAGTTTAAAAATTTCATTTTCAACAAAATAAATGATTTTTTAACTAAATAGATGAATTTTCAACCAAGAAGATTAATTTTCTATCAAAAGACGGATTTTAATATAAAGAGATGAATTTTAACCTAAAATGATGAATCTTCAACCGAGAAAATGAACTTTTAACAAAGAAAGATAAATTCTCAACGAAAAATGTAATACCTAGTTCATATATCAATCAAAAAAGACCAATTTCGTACTAAAAATTTAAGTTTTCAACCCGAAAATATGAATTTTCTATCGCATTGGTAAATTTTCAAGCCAAAAGACGAATTTTCTGCAAAACAGATTAATTTTGAAGAAAGATTTTTCAATGAAAAAAGTTAACTTTCAATCAAATACTGGAATTTTCTACCAAAATGTTAAAATTTCAAGCCAAAAAGACCAATTTTCTATCAGGAAAGTTAAATTTTCAACCCGAAAATATGAATTTTCAATTTAAAAAAGTTAATTTTTAAACAAATAGTTGAATTCTCTACCAAATTGTTAGATTTTCAAGCCAAAAATACAAATTTTCTACAATACAGTTAAATTTTCAACCCAAAATTATGAATAATCAATTAATTTTCAACACGAAAATGTGACTTTCGAATAAAAAAAAAAGTTTTCAACAAAATAGTTGAATTTTCAAGAAACAACGATTTTTCAGCCAAGAAATAAATAAGTCACCCAAATTGTTGAATCATCAAGCCAAAAACACGAATTTTCTACAGTTAAATTTTCAAGCCAAAAATACGAATTTGCTATAAAACAGTTTAATTTTCGACGCGAAATTGTGAATCATCAATCAAAAAATTTCATTTTCAACCAAATAATTGAATTTTCCATCGAATTGTTAAGTTTTCAAGTTAAAAAGACGAATTTTCTGAAAAACAGTTCAATTTTGACAAAGAAAATTTGTATTTCCAACAAAAGAGATCAATCTTCAACTAGGAAATATTTTTCAGTCAAGAAAGAAAGAAAGGCATCCAAATTGTTGAATTTTCAAGCCAAAAAGACGATTTTTTCAAAAAACAGTTGAACTTTTGATAAGAAATTATGAATATTCTATAGAAAAAAGTTAATTTTCAACAAAATAATTACATTTTTTACCAAATTGTTTCATGTTTTAGCCAAAAAGACAAATTTTCTGAAAAACAGTTTAATTTTCAACCCGAAAATATGAATTTTTAATTTTAAAAAGTTCATTTTCAAACAAATAGTTGAATTCTCTACTAAATTGTTAAATTTTCATGCCAAAAATACGAATGTTCTACAATACAGTTAAATTTTCAACCCAAAATTATCAAGAAAGAAAGATTTTTCAGCCAAGAAAGAAAAAAATCAACCAAATTGTTGAATCTTCAAACCAAAAACACGAATTTTTTACAAACAGTTAAATTTTCAAGCCAAAAATACAAATTTGCTATAAAACAGTTTAATTTTAGACGCGAAATTCTGAATAATCAATCAAACAAGTTCATTTTCAACCAAATAATTGAATTTTCCATCGAATTGTTAA
>CAKNXH010081616.1:16381-55897 GCA_932178445.1 Andricus quercusramuli
CAATCAAAAAATTTCATTTTCAACCAAATAATTGAATTTTCCATCGAATTGTTAAGTTTTCAAGTTAAAAAGACGAATTTTCTGAAAAACAGTTCAATTTTGACAACGAAAATTTGTATTTCCAACAAAAGAGATCAATCTTCAACTAGGAAAGATTTTTCAGTCAAGAAAGAAAGAAAGGCATCCAAATTGTTGAATTTTCAAGCCAAAAAGACGATTTTTTCAAAAAACAGTTGAACTTTTGATAAGAAATTATGAATATTCTATAGAAAAAAGTTAATTTTCAACAAAATAATTACATTTTTTACCAAATTGTTTCATGTTTTAGCCAAAAAGACAAATTTTCTGAAAAACAGTTTAATTTTCAACCCGAAAATGTGAATTTTCAATTTAAAAAAATTACTTTTCAAGCCAAAACGACGAATTCTCTACAAAACAGTATAATTTTCAAACCGAAATTATGAATATTCAATGAAAAAAGTTAACTTTCAATCAAATAATGGAATTTTCTACCAAATTATTAAATTTTCAAGCCAAAAAGACCGATTTTCTATCAGGAAAGTCAAATTTTCAACCGGAAAATATGAATGTTCAATTTAAAACAGTTCATTTTCAAACAAATAGTTGAATTCTCTACCAAATTGTTAAATTTTCATGCCAAAAATACGAATGTTCTACAGTTAAATTTTCAACCCAAAATTATCAAGAAAGAAGGATTTTTCAGCCAAGAAAGAAAAAAGTCACCCAAATTGTTTAATCTTCAAGCCAAAAACACGAATTTTCTACAGTTAAATTTTCAAGTCAAAAATACGAATTTGCTATAAAACAGTTTAATTTTCGAAGCGAAATTTTGAATAATCAATCAAACAAGTTCATTTTCAACCAAATAATTTAATTTTCCATCGAATTGTTAATTTTTCAAGCCAAAAAGACGAATTTTCTGAAAAACAGTTCAATTTTCAACACGAAAATTTGAATTTCCAACACGTAAATTTGAATTTCCAACAAAAGAGATCAATCTTCAACTAGGACAGATTTTTCAGTCAATAAAGAAAAAAAGGCATCCAAATTGTTGAATTTTCAAGCCAATAAGACGATTTTTCCACAAAACGGTTGAACTTTTGATAAGAAATTATGAATGTTCTATCAAAAAAGTTAATTTTCAACAAAGCAATGAAATTTTTTAACAACTTGTTTAATTTTTTAGCCAAAAAGACAAATTTTCTTAAAAACATTTTAATTTTCAATCCGAAAATGTAAATTTTCAATTTAAAAAAATTACTTTTCAAGCCAAAACGACGAATTCTCTACAAAACAGTATAATTTTCAAACCGAAATTATGAATATTCAATAAAAAAGTTTAACTTTCTACCCAAAAAGATGAGTTTTCAACCAAAAGGGATTTTCAAAAAAAAATTGCTGATATTTCAGCAAAATAATAAAATTTTCAACCGAATAATAAAAAACTGCTTGAGAAAAAAGAAATCTGAAATTGAGGATTAGATTTCTATAGGAAAAAATGGTTACTTTTGAATAATTTCTTCCAACCGAATCTGAATCCTATGATGAAAAGATCGTTAAACAGGATTTTCTGTTTATTCCTGGAAGTCGACGGGTGAAATTCAAAAATTGGTTAGAGGCCAAAAATCATCACGATCTATAATTCTATATTGCCATCTACATCGCGAGACATCTGCAAACATTTTAATATATTATTTTTGAGAAAGGAGAAAAAGCCGCACCGATTTTACTTTGAGTCTATTGAGTAAATACTCAAAAATAAGATTTTATATGCTTTTGAAAAATAGACATTTGCTTTATCGTTTTGATTCACACTGAAAAAAGGCGTTTTGTTTTCCACAAAAGCTATTGTCAAGGTATGAACTTCCGAAACGAGTTTAGAAGTGAAACGATTACAGGCCTCGGACTCACTTCAAAGATCCGAAACAATGTAAATAGTGTCATAAATTTGTAAAAATAGTGTCAAAAAAGTTTTCAATTATCAAACTCATTTTTCAAAAAACTTACGGAAAGTTAACCTTATACTTTTGGCAAAATTGTCAGTTTTTTAACCTAATATTTTAAAAGTAATAAAAATGGTTGAAAAGTTACTATTAAATTTCTGGTGAAGAATGAACCTTTTTGGTTAGAAATTCTATTATTTGGTTCCAAAATTAAATTATTTTGTTAAAAATTCAACAATTTGGTTAAAAAATCATTTTTGTTGTGGTTCAAAATGCCACTCTCTTTTGTTGAAAATTCGTCTTTGTAGCTTGAAAATTCAGAAATTTGATTGCAATTTTTTTTCATTCATTTTTTGGTTTAAAAATTCATCCCTCACTGTAGAAACTTCGCCTCTTTTGGTAGAAAATGCAACGCTTTGAGTTAAAATTAATCTGTTTTGGTTGTAAATTAACTCTTTTGTTGGTTGAAGGTTCATAATTTTAGTTGAAAATTCGTTTTTTTTGTTGTTGAAAATTAATTTTTTTAACTGAAAATTCAACAACTTCGTTGAGAATTCAATTACCCCTTTGAAAATTAACTTTTTTTTTTTGAAAATTAATATTCTTGAATTTAAAATTCAATTGTTTTTGTACAGAATTCGTCTTTTTGGTTTAAAAATTCATCTCTCACTGTAAAAACTTCACCTTTTTTGGTTAAAAAGGCAACTTTTTGATTGGAAATTTATCTGTTTTGGTTGAAAATGAACTTTTTTTGTGAAAATTCAACTCTTTTTTTTTAAGATTCGTCTTTTTTATAGAAAATTTCTTTTTGGTAGAAAATCAAGTTTTTGGTTAAAAATTAAACTATTTGGTTGAAAATATAATTCTGTTTTAGTTGAGGATCAAAGTTTTATTAAATTCGTTTTTATTGGTTAAATACAACTGCATTTTATTTTGAATAACATTTTTTTAAATATTACATTTTTTGTTCAAAATTCACCTTTTTATGTTGAAAACTTGAATCCTTGGTTGAAAGTTGGAGTACTTTTTTAAAATTTAATTTTCTTTGGTAAAAATTAATTAAATAAAATTTGGACTAACACGACATCCACAATTCAAACCATTTACTTGAAAATTTGTGTTTTTTGGTAGAAAACTAATCTTCTTTGAAAAATCCATTATTTGGTAGAAAAATTAATGGATTTGATTGATAATTCATCTTTTCTAGTATAAAATTAATCTTCGTTATTGAAAATTCATCTTTTTAGTTGAAATGTTAACTATTTGTTTGAAAATTTAACTGCTTTGGAAGAGGATTCAACTATTTTGTTGTAAATTCGTCCTTTTTGGTTCAGTTCAACTTTTTAAAAATTTTAAATGAAAATATTTTCTTGTTTAAAATATCTATTTGGTTGAAAGTTGAACTACTTTGTTGAATTTTTTTTTTTATTCAAATATTTTGTTGAAGATTTAATTATTTGGTCCCAAATGAACTTTTTTTGTGAAAATTCAACTTTTTTTTTTAAGATTCGTCTTTTTCACAGAAAATTTCTTTTTGGTAGAAAATCAAGTTTTTGATTAAAAATTAAACTATTTGGTTGAAAATAATTCTGTTTTAGTTGAAGATCAAAATTTTTTTTGAATTCATTTTTATTGGTTAAATCCAACTGTATTTTATTCTGCATAACATTTTTTGGGAAATATGTATTACATTTTTTGTTGAAAATTCACCTTTTTATGTTGAAAACTTAACTCCTTGGTTGAAGGTTGGACTACTTTTTAAAATTTTAGTTTTCTTTGGTAAAAATTAATTATATAAAATTTGGACTAACACCACATCCATAATTCAAACCATTTACTTGAAAATTTATGTTTTTTGGTAGAAAACTTCTTTGAGAAAACCCTTATTTGGTAGAAAAATTGATGGATTTGATTGATAATTCATCTTTTCTAGTATAAAATTAATTTTCGTTATTGAAAATTCATCTTTTTATTTGAAATGTTAACTATTTGTTTGAAAATTCAACTGTTTTGGAAGAGGATTCAACTATTTTGTTGTAAATTCGTCCTTTTTGGTTCAGTTCAACTTTTTAAAAATTTTAAATGAAAATAATTCCTTGTTCAAAATATCTACTTGGTTGAAAGTTGAACTACTTTGTTGAATTTTTTTTTATTCAAATATTTTGTTGAAGATTTGATTATTTGGTTCAAACTGAACATTTTTTGTGAAAATTCAACTCTTTTTTTTAAGATTCGTCTTTTTTATAGAAAATTTCTTTTTGGTAGAAAATCAAGTTTTCGATTAAAAATTAAACTATTTGGTTAAAAATAATTCTGTTTTAGTTGAGGATCAAAGATTTTTTAAAATTAGTTTTTATTGGTTAAATCCAACTGTATTTTATTTTGAATAACATTTTTTTTTAATATTACATTTTTTATTGAAAATTCACCTTTTGAGGTTGAAAAGTTGACTCCTTGGTTGAATCTTGGAATACTTTTTTTAAATTTAATTTTCTTTGGTAAAAATTAATTGAATAAAATTTGGACTAACACCACATCCATAGTTCAAACCATTTACTTAAAAATTCGTGTTTTTTGGTAGAAAAGTAATCTTCTTGGGAAAATCCTTTATTTGGTAGAAAAATTGATGGATTTGATTGATAATTCATTTTTTCTAATATAAAATTAATCTTCGGTATTGAAAATTAATTTTTTTAGTTGAAATGTTAACTATTTGTTAGAAAATTCAACTGTTTTGGAAGAGGAAATCAAAATGTAACTCCCTGTTAAATGTATCTCTGTACTATGAGTGAAGAGTTTAAAAATATTTTTCAAGGAAACTAAAGGAATCGTGGCACTAGCAGACGATTGTACGAAAATAGTGTCATTATTGTCTTTTTTTTGGAATAGTAGCAAAATAGTGTAATAAATCAAAAACAGTGTCAAATAGTGTCGTGAGACCGAGGCCTGCGATTATCCTGAAAATAATTAGGTTGCATTATTAAGCTTTTATTTTTGGAAGGCTCAAGTAAATCGGTACGATATTTACCAAGGTGGCAATGTGGGCGCAGGACGTTGCGGCGGTCCTACCGTCAAAATATCAGCAAGTCTTTGCCTATCAGGATTTGCTGATTGAGATGTTTGAGTAGAAATTTCTGCTGTGCTGCTGTGAATCGGGGAGAGAAGATCTTTTTCAACAGAGCCTAAAACTGTTTGATACGTCGGGATTAATGTTTGCAAGGGTCCATGGAGATTGATTACCGTTGTTTCAATCGGAAACTGAATGCTCGATGCTTCGTGACCTTCCACTCTCTATAAAAAAAAAAATAGAATTCGCCTACTAAATATTAAAAACATTCATAAGCAGTGGTCTAATCGAGGCCTGGCGGCGCCTTTGGCTAAAGGCGGATTTTGTGTTTATAAATTCTTTTAAATAAAATTAATGTAAATAACATATTGAATTCAGTACGAAAAACTTGAAATTCCTAAAATTACAAGCCGAAATATATTGCACATTCAACAAAATAGTTAAATTTACAACCAAAAAAGATTTTCTACCCAAAGAAATGAATTCTCAAAACAAAAAGACAAATTTTCAACAACAAAATTAATTTTCAACCAAACAATTGCATGAACAACCAAATAGATTAACTTTCCAGTAGAAGAGAAGAGCTATTCCAAAAAATAGTTGAAGATTTAACCAAATAGTAAAATTTCAAGCCAAAAAGACGATTTTTTTCGAAAAAAGTTGAATTTTTAACAAAAAAGTTAATTTTAATTTTTTTTAAATTAATTTTTAACCAAGAAGGATGACTTTTCTACCACGAAGGATGAATTTTCAACAAAAATGTAAAATTTAACAAAACAGTTCAATTTTCCTAACATACTTGTTTTTTTAAACAAAATAGTTGAATTTCTAACCAAACAGTTGAGTTTTCAGCTTCCAAAATGCATTTTCAATCAAACGGTCGAATTTTCAAATTTTTAAATGAAAGAGATTCAAATTTATTCAAATATATGAATTTTAAAGACAAAAAGACAAATTTTGAAGAAAAAATTGAATTTTCATACAATAAGTTCGTTTTTAACCAAGGAAGATGACTTTTCAACTAAAGAGTGAAATTTCTGGACTAAAACGTCGAATTTTTTTTAGAAAAAAGTGGACTTTTGAATCAGAAAAGATTATTTTTAACAAAAAATATAATTTTCAATCAAGAAAGATGAATTTTTAATCAGATAATTTGATTTGACTCCAAAAATTTGAATTTTCAACAAACAAAAATAATTTTCTACCCAAAAAGGACGACTTTTTATCAAAATATATCAATTTTCTAACAATTTATTTTCAACAAAGAAGATTAATTTTCTACCCAAAAAGACAATTTTTCAAAAAAAACTTAATGAATTTTCTAGCAAATAGTTGAATTTTCAACTTATACAATAAACAGAATAAAGTTTTAATCAAAAATGGAAAAGTTAGAATTTCAGATAAAAAATCGGATGAAAAAAATAACTTTGAAAAAAAACGAATTTGCAACAAAATTGTTCAATTTTCAATCAAAATACATGAATTGTCAACCCAAAAATATGTTTTTTTAACCAAAAAGTTTAATTTTCAACCAGATAGTTTATTTTTCTACCAGATTGTTGAATTTTCAAGACCAAAAGATGAATTTTCTACAAAGCGGTAGAATATTTAACATAAAAGTTCATTTAAAATCAAATAGTTGAATTTTCAACTACAATTATGAATCCTTCATAAACAAAAATGATTTTTCTATAAAGTAATTCAACTTTACGTCAAAAGATCGTCTTTTCAACCAAAAGAGATGAATTCTCAACAAAGCATGTAACAGTTGATATTTCAACCAAACAATTGCATTTTGAACCAAAAATGATAAATTTTCAAACAAGGAGATTAAATTTCTACCGAGAAAGACGAATTTTCAACCAAAATTGGTCACTTTCAACTAAAAAAGAAATTTTTTTAACCAAATGGTTCAATTTTTAAATAAAAAAGATAAATTTTTAACTGAAAAAGATAAATTTATAACCCAAAACAATTGAATAATTTATATGTCAGTTCGAAAATTTTTTTCAACTAAACATGAAACGAATTTTTAACAAAATTGTTAAATTTTCGAACAAGAAGATAAATTTTCGACCAAGAATATTAATGTTACATAAAAAAGACGAATTTTAACTCATCTAATATACAGGATAAAGTTTTAACCAAACATGGAATAGTTAAATTTGCAGATAAAAAAAATACTTGAAAAAAAAACAACAAATTTTCAACAAAATTGTTAAATTTTCAACCAAAAAGATACATTTTCGACAAAGAGGATTGATGTTCTTCCATCAAGGACGAATATTTAATCAAATACATACATTTCCAGTAAAATTATTTAATTTTAAAGCCGAAGGGACGAATTATCTACAAAATAGTTGAATTTTAAAACCCAAAAATATGTTTTTTAACCAAAAAATTTGATTTTCAACTAAACACATACTTTAATTTTCTACCAAATTGTTGAATTTTCAAATCAAAAAGATAAATTTTCTACAAACCAGTAGAATTTAAAAAATAGAAGTTTATTTAAAAGCAAATAGTTGAATTTTCAACTATAATTATGAATCCTTATTGAAAAAAAAAATGTCTGCAAAGTAGTTCAACTTGAAGTAAAATAATCGACTTTTCAACCAAAAAAGATTACTTTTCAACAAAGTATGTAAAAATTGACATTTCAATCAAACAATTGCATTTTTGACCAAAAACAATAAATTTTCAACCGAGAAGATTAAATTGCTGCCAAAAAAGGCGAATTTTCAATAGAATACACGAATTTTCAACCAAAAAGTTGAACTTTCAACTAAAAAGATCAGTTTTTAACCAAATAGTTAAATTTTTAACAAAGTAGTTGAACTTTTGATAAGAAATACGACTTTTTAACAATATAGTTGCATTTTCAACAAAATAATTAAATTTTCAAACAATCAAATTTTTTTTCAAACGAGATGAATGAAAAATATAAAATAGTAGCCTTTTCAATAAAAAAATGAACTTTTACCCAAAAATATAGTCGGATTTTCTTATTTGGCCTAAGTTCTGAATGTTATCTAAGTATCTGTTCATAAGTTTAAAAAGGTTGAAATGCTATTAAAAATATTTTTAGATCCATTGTAGTCTGAAAAATGCATCTGTTAACAAGTTCATAAAATAATATCTATCTTCGGTTTTAAATCTACGAATATAACTAGAGACATTATTGAATATTTGAAGATAATTACCAGTAGATTTATAAGGAAATCTGCTTCAGATTTTGTTCCCAGCAGAATATAAAGTTTGCCGTTTAGCACGTATCGAAGTGTGTAATTCGGTTGCTGGTTCCATCCTTCAGGCAACAGTTCTGAACCCTTTTCAGCAGGATCGTGCGTTTTCTAAAAGATGGGTTTATATTTTAATTTTCAAGTCATAAAAATCTCGTAATAATAATAAATCTTTAAGGTGACTGCAAAACTTCATTTTCCTTGACCATTATTAACTAAAGACCAATATTCTAATTCAATTATAACTTATACATTTTTCAGTTGCTGTTCACATGTTTTTCGGGTTCAGAGGGTCTCAAAACGTGGAAATCTGACAGAAACAGATGGGGGAACCCCCTTCTCCCATCTGTTTTTGTCAGATTTCCACTTTTTTTTCCACAAAAAGTCCAATTTTACACAAATCTAATACCTTCTGGGCTGAGAATGTAAAAATTGAATAGTATAGGTTACTTTTCATTATTAAAAAAGTACTAACAGTACAAAACTAATTTTCAATCAAAGAGATGATAAATTTTCAACCAAGAAAGGTAATTTTCTACCGAAAAAGATTGATTTCTAATAAAATTTTCAAACAAATATTTGAAATTTTAAAAGAATTTTCAACCTTATATGTAAAGTTTCAACCAAGGAAATGAATTTTCAACCAACAATATTAATTTAAAATAAAAAAGGTTAATTATCAACAAAATAGAGGAAGTTTAAAAAAAAAATAGAGGAATTTTCAACAACATAGAGGAATTTTTAACAAAATAATTGAAGTTTAAACTGAAGAAGATAAATTTTCAACCAAACATGGAATAATTAAATTTTCAGTTAAAAAAATTAGTTTTTACAGAAAAAATTAAACAAAATAGTTAATTAAAAAAATTAGAATTTCCAACTAAAATGATGAATCACCAAACAAGATTAATTTCCAACAAAGTAATTTCACTTTCTACTAAGTAGTTAAAGTTCCAACCAAAAAAGATGATTTCTCAAAATATAATATTTCAATCAAAAAAGATTTTAATTTGAATCTAAAAATAGCTGGAATCCATCAGAAAGGACGAATTTTCAATAAATTAGTTCAAACCTCTAACAAAAAAAAAAACCACGCATCCTATCAAAAAGTGATCCCTAATAAATTTGTAAATCAAAAACTACACATCCCATCAAAAAGCGACTTGTAACAAATTTGTAGATCTTTTTCGAATACACAATTTTTGTCAATTCATATTTTTTCGTATCTTGTATAGTTTGAACATAAAATGGAATTTTCGATTTTTCCTTTTTTTGTGTGGTCAAAATTTGAATTTTGACATTTTTCATATAGTGCGTTGTTTCGCTTAAAATGTTCATTTTCGGTTGTTTTTTTAAATTTTGTAAATGCTAGATCTCCGGTAATTGTTTTTTTTAAATCGAAAAAAATCATGAGGATAAATTGTTCGTCTTTTTGAGTACTACTAATAATAACCATACATAGAATTTTTATATATTAAAAAAAGAGGTCTCAAAAATTTTGAAAATGCGTCAAATTTTTCACAAATCTAATACAGGGCTCGGAACTGCTCAAGCTTTGAAAAATAGTAACCATACTTCTCTCAAAAAATTAACCAAAAAGTAACTATAATGTGACCAAAAAGGTAACTAAGAAAGATTTTTTACCTATAAAAAGACAAAAGTTTCCACTAAAATTATGAACCTTCAACAAAAAAATTTATGTTTAAGAAATTAGTTCAACTTTTAACAAAATGGATGAATTTTCTGACTAAAAAAGATGAATTTTTAACGAAAAATGTATTAGTTGATATAATAACCAAAAAAGATTTTAATTTAATATAAAAACAGTAGAATTCATTCAAAAAAATACGATTTTTCAACGCAATAGGTGATTTTTCAACCAAATTGTTGAGTTTTTAAGTCAAAAAGACCAATTTTTACAAAACAGTTGAATTTTCAACCAGTAAATATGGATTTTTGACAAAAAAGTGATCTGCCAACCAAGTAGTTGAATTTTCTACGAAAAAAAGGGGAATCTTCAAACGAAAAAGACGAATTTTCAAAAAAATAAGTACATTTCTAACCAAAAAGATTGATTTTCTACCAAAAAAGACAAAATTTCAATGAAAAAGAAAGTTTTAACCAAAAATGTTCAAATTTTATCCGAATTTCATCTAAAAAAGAAATTCTCATAGAAAAATATAATACATTGTTGGATATTTCGAAACAAAAAAATTTACGTTTTACATTAAAAACTAGCAATTTTGATCAGGATTCATAATAATTCAATTAATAGCCCTTTTTATACATTTAACATAGTACTAATAATTATTTAACTGTTACTCCCTAATTTTCCCAGCCCTAAAGTGTCAAATTTACTGAGAAATTTGAGTTTTTACATTTTTCACAAGTTTTTAAATAATACGATTGATAAATTAATTTATTTCGTCATTTCGGGCAAAAAATGTAACCAAAAGTAATCTTTTCATAAAATAACTAGCTTTTTAGTAAGCGCGGATTAAAAAAGCAACCCGTTCCGAGCCCTGCTAATAGCTTCTCTGATGAGAATGTAAAAAACCAGAAAATCAGGATAGGAGGGATCACAGCGCAAAAGGAGCTCAAAAAAGGGGAAATAGGGTAGTTTTATCACGAAAAAAAAAAAGAAAAATGGGAGAAAGATTAAACATTTATTTTCATATGTCGAAAAGAACAAAAAATCTTTTTGTAAGAAGGGTTACATTTTGAAATAATTTTCAGTGATTTCTGCCATTAGATTTATTTAAAAAAAATGGATATACTTAGATCGTTGGAAATCCATCCAGAGTGATATAAAAAAAGTGAAGGAAAAAATAAAATTAGTTAAATACAAAATTTTTGTATGTTTAACATCGTCCTCATAAATATTTCTTTCCAAGATTTCTCATTTCATCCTTACTATAATAATTAATACCTATAATGTAAATTTTAAACTAAACTCTTCAGTAGAGCGAAGTAAAAATGCTCAAATTTATCGAATCCTTTGAGCTGAGGGATAACAATTTGTGGGTCAACATCCAAAACACGTGGAGAAAAAATTTTGAAATCGGTTAATATCTTCTGTTCTCTTCCTTAAATTTAGAATTTTTTTTTATACGATAAAAAAAAAATTAAATTCAAATTAAATTTAAAAAAATGTACCTTATTAAAATTTTTTTTACATATACAAAAAAATGTTTTTTTTTTGGTTGATTCGAACAGGAAATTGAGTCAGCTTGAACCAAAGGAACATGTTAATATTTTTTATTCATGGGAAAACATTTTTTTCGTGTTGTTTATGACGTTCAAAAATCGCAAAAAATATATAAAATGCCAAAAATCCTAACTCACAATAAAATTTTTTTTCCGAACAAGCAAAACAAAAAAATGTTACTTTGGTTCAAGCTGAATAAATTTCAGGTTCGACATATTCAAATTTTTTTTTTAAATATGTGTATATGACTGAATCCAAAAAACATGTTTTTCCAACACATTTTGAAAAAAATTGTAACTGAGCAAGAAATTTATTTTAAAATTTAAATAAATGAGATAACTTTTAAACAAAATAGTTGAATTGTTGAACTAAGAACATAAGTTTTTAACCAAAAATCGAATAGTTACATTTTCGTTTCAAAACATTAATTTTCAATTCAAAAACTGAATTTTCTCCCAAATTGTTGAATTTTGAAGCCTGAAAGAAGAATATACTACAATGCAGTTGATTTTTTAACACAAAAATATGAATTTTTAATTAAAAAGTTAATTTTCAACCAAACATTACAATTTTTAGTTAAGAACCTATTTTTCAACAAACAAAAACTTCAACTAAAATGAGGAATTTTTAACAAAGTAGTTCAAAATTCGACCAATTAGTTAAATTCTCTACCAAACTATTGAATTTTCAAGAGAAAATTGAACCTTTCTACAGAACAGTTGAATCTTTAATCCAAAAACACAAATTTTCAACAAGATTTGAGTTTTAAACCAGAACAGATTTTTTAGTCGATAAAGAATAAAAATTGTATTCAAAATGTCGAATTTTAAAGAAAGATGATTATTTTTCTACAAAAAGGACGAATTTTTAACGAAGCACATACATTTTTAACCGAATATTTGAATTTTCAAAATAAAAAAGATCAACTTTGAATAAAAAATGGAACTGCTACATTTTATTTTCAAGAAACTAATTTTCAAATGAAAAAACCAATTTTCTACAAACTTATTGAATTTTTGAGCAAAAAAAAAAAAGAACTTTGTATAATACATTCGAATTTTTAACTCAAAAATGTAAGCTTTCAATACAAAAAATAATTTTCAATCAAGAATTGCCATTTTCAAAAATCTTTAACTAAAACGAGGCATTTTCAACAAAGTAGTTCAAAATTCGACCAATTAGTTAAATTCTCTACCAAACTATTGAATTTTTCAGAGAAAATTGAAATTTTCTACAGAACAGTTGAATCTTTAATCCAAAAACACAAATTTTCAACAAGATTTGAGTTTTAAACCAGAACAGATTTTTTAGTCGATAAAGAATAAAAATTGTATTCAAAATGTCGAATTTTAAAGAAAGATGATTATTTTTCTACAAAAAAGGACGAATTTTTAACCGAATATTTGAATTTTCAAAATAACAAAGATCAAATTTGAATAAAAAATGGAACTGCTACATTTTCTTTTCAAGAAACTAATTTTTGAATGAAAAAACCAATTTTCGATAAAATTATTAGATTTTTGAGCCAAAAAAAGAACTTTCTACAATACATTTGAATTTTTAACTTAAAAATATAAGCTTTTAATACCAAAAATAATTTTCAAACAATAATTGCAATTTTCAGTTGAAAAAAAAATGAATTTTTAACAAAGTTGTTTGATTTTCAAACAAAAAGACAGCTTTTCGAACAAAATAAATATATTTTCAACCAAAATAGTTACATTTCTAATGGATTTTCTGCCAAAAAATACATAACTCTTGAACGAAATTCATGAACTTGCAACCAAGTAGTTGAATCTCCGACTAAAAAAGATCAATTTTCAAACACAAATGAAATAGTTCAATTGTGGGTTTAAAAAAATTAATTTTCAAGGAAAAAAAAAGTTTCAACAATAGTTAAATTTTCAAGTAAAGATTTGAAAAATAAAATATTACTCAAGTTAGAACATTCAAAATTGCAGTTGATGAATTTGGAATATTCCATTTTTTAATTAGGTATTTAACTTTGCAAATTTCGACTAAAATGTCTTAATCTTCTAATACTTATTTAAAAACTACTATACATTTTGTAACTGTTCCAATTTTATATTGTATAATAACTTCTGTCTTCAGTTTTCACATTTTCAAGTTGCTTTAAAATGTTTCATCTTTCAAATTTTTTTTTGTCTTTTTGAAATTTACAATTAAAAATTGTAATAATTCGAGAGAAAAAAATTTGCCTCATTTAAATTTTGTTTAAATGTACTAAAACATGTTTTTTTGATTAATTTGCACTTGAAATTTCTTCAGTTTAAACCAAAGAAACATGTTATTATTTTTTATTCATGAGAAACATTTTTTTCATGGTGTTTATAACGTTCCAAAATCGCAAAAGAGATAGGAAATCCCCAAAATCCTAACTCACGACATTTTTTTCCCGAAAAAACAAAATGAAAATAAGATAAGTTTTGAACAGAATAGTTCAATTGTAAGAGACAATTGTAAGAACATCAGTTTTTAATCAAAAATGGAATAGTTACATTTTCGTTTCGAAAAATTAATTTTCAATTGAAAAAACTGAATTTTCGCCCAAATTGTTGAATGTTGAAGCCATAAAGAAGAATTTTCTACAATGCTGTTTATTTTTCAACACAAAAATATGAATTGTCAATTACAAAGTTAATTTTCAATTAAAAATTAAAATTTCGGTTATAAAACCTAGTTTTTAACAAACAAAAAAAAACTTTAAATGAAATGGTGAATTTTTAACTGAAAAATGACGAAAGGACGAATTTTTTACAAATTACATCAATTTTCAACCGAATATTTGAATTTTCAAAATAAAAAAGATCAACTTTGAATCAAAAATGGATTTGCTACAGTTTCTATTCAAAAAAAATAATTTTTTAATGAAAAAAAAAACAAATTTCTATAAAATTATTGAATTTTTGAGCCCAAAAAAAGAATTTTCTCCAATACATTCGAATTTCTAACTCAAAATAATGAGTTTTCAATACAAAAAATAATTTTCAATCAAAAATTGCAATGTTCAGTTTGAACAAATGAATTTTTCACAGAGTACTTTGATTTTCAACCCAAAAGCCAGCTTTTCAACAAAATAAATATATGTTCAACAAAATAGTTAAATTTTCAACCAACTTTCCGACAAAAATATAACTTTTGAACGAAATGTGAAGTTGCAAGAAAATAGTTGAATTTTCAAAATAAAAAAGATCAACTTTGAATAAAAATGGATTTGCTACAGTTTCTATTCAAGAAACTAATTTTTAAATGAAAAAAAAAACAAATTTCTACTGAATTATTGAATTTTTGAGCCCAAAAAAAGAACTTTCTCCAATACATTCGAATTTCTAACTCAAAAATATGAGCTTTCAATACAAAAAATAATTTTCAATCGAAAATTGCAATTATCAGTTTGAAATAATGAATTTTTAACAAAGTAGTTTGATTTTCAACCCAAAAGACAGCTTTTCAACAAAATAAATATATTTTCAACAAAATAGTTAAATTTTTAACCATCTTTCCGCCAAAAAATATATCTTTTTAACGAAATGTGAAGTTGCAACAAAATAGTTGAATTTTCGACCAAAAAAGATCAATTTTCGAACACAAATGGAATAGTTCAATTATTGTGAGTTTAACAAAATTAATTTTTAACGAAAAAAAAGTTTCAACAATAGTTAAATTTTCAAGTGAAGATTTAAAAAAATTAGAATTTGCTCAAGTTAGAACATTCAAAGTTGCAGTTGATGAATTTGGAATATTCCATTTTTTAATTGAGTATTTACATAACTGTGTACATCTAAGCTAAAATGTGTTAATCTTCAAATTCTTGTTATTTTTTTAAAGCGTATTTATTTTTAACAGGGACCCGACCGAAACTTTCGTTCCATTTCGTTACTGCCAGCTAAACAAAGTAATCTTGATCCAATCATTAATGTAATTTCAAATATCATCGACTTTTGGGTTTTAGAAATAGCAGATCAAAATTTAATAAAAAATAATTTTTTTCTGTCAATAACGAAATAGAACGAAAGTTTCGGCCCGGTCCCTGATTTTTATAATGGTCTGCACTTGTAACGTGTACCCTATTTAATCATAAATAATTTATTCAAGTGCTATAATTACTTTAATTATTATTCAATAGTGGGTACAATTTCAAATATCGAAGTTTTTTGAGAATAGGGGAAAAAGGGAAATTTCAAGAAAAAAGGGGAAACTAAGAAAAAAATGGAAAGATTGTGCACCCTGGGATAGCAATAAAAAATCAGGATGTCTTGTTACCATACTCATATAAGTATAGCGAATCCAGAACCGGAAATTAATTATAAAAATTATACAATCAAATGAAATGTTGCATAACATGATGCACTTTTAAACCCTAACAATTCCAGTTGTAAACAATGACTCGATTCTTTTCGGAAATCACTAGAAGTTTAGAAAAACTCTATTCCCATAATAATAATTTCAATAATGTTCTTCAATACGTTTTCATACGTTATTAATTAACAGTTAAGTACTATTTGCGAAGTTTATTGCACGTTATCACAGAACATTTGAATGTAAAAAACGAATAATTGTATAGGTTATGTTTGGTTCGTATACAAAAATCAACATTTTACATATTCACACTGAATAACGAATCTAAAATTAGGATATGTAAATATTATCAGCGAATGCAAACTTCGCCGGTTCTAAAGTACAAAAAAAAATAGTAGAAGACTTACCGAATCGCCGAGACCGATGCACCTAAATCCATTTTTAATGAAATACCAGTGCACGAACAGGATGAGAACATCTTCCTTCTTTGTAACCTGAGAGTCGTAGATTTTGTTCAAAAGCTCAAAGCCGAATGTATTATTTAAATCGAACGACATTTTTCCTTTTTGTTGAGTGACGGACCACTTTTGACGTTTCAAGCTTGCGCCATTATTAAACTCTTCGTGTTACATCGGCATCTCAGATTCGGGCGTATTCGGCTATTCAGCTTCCGGTACGAGTTTCAAAATTTATTTTGCCTAAAATTAACATTTTCGAAAGAAATTTTGACACTTTTTCCAAAGAGTGTTAGATTTTGAAACCAAAGGTCATTTTTGTTTTGGATTTTGGAAATTTAGAATGAAGACATTTGACGGTGTGGATTCAATTTCAATTCATTTGATTTAACAAAGAAAATCGGGTAGCTGTCGCTAGGTAGCGCTGACTGTTCTGGTCAAAATTCCGCGAAAATTAAATTCTTTTAGTTAAATTCAACTGTTTTTGAATACTTTGTTAAAAATTTATTTAAGTGGTTGTAAACATTGCAGATTCCCAGGTTGAGAATTCAACGATTTTGTTGAAATTTTTTTTTCGGTTGAAAATAAATTTTATTCAATCAAAAAGTAACAAGATTTTTTTTCGTTTGAAATTTACCTTTTTTATTTGAAAAATTGAATAATTTATTGAAAATTCTAATTTTTAATTAATTATACGCATATAATTTGACAGTTTTTAATTTAAGATCGTTTCTGGTTGAAATATCAACTATGTAATACATTTTTCGTTCAGAATTTATTTTGTTGTTGTTGAAAATACAACTATTTTGGTTGAAAATGAACTTCTTTTTACAAAATGCATTCATTTGTTAAAAAATCATCCCCTTGACTAAAAACTAAAGTTTTTTTGTAAAAATTCGTTCCTTTTTTTCTTCAAAAATATTTAACTGAAAATTTAACTATTCCATTTTTGGTTGAAAATTTGTTTTTTATAGTTTTTAATTTTAAATTAGTTTTTCTTTGCTTGAAAAATTTATATTTTTCAGTTGAAAATTCACATATTTTGGTGACAAATTCATTTCTTTGGTTGAAAATTTAACTGTTTTTTTTTCAATTCGTTTTTTTGTTGTTAAAAAATGTATTGTTTTATTTTTACATTTGAAAATTTATCTTTTTGGTCGAAAATTATTTTTCTTGTTCGAAAATTCATATTTTTTGTTAAAAATTTAACTATTTTATTCAAACTTTTTTTTATTCAAAATTATTTTTAAAGCAAAATTCAACTATTTAATTTTTTGTTAAAAATTTATCTTTTTTAGTTGAAAATTCAACTATGTTGTTGATAATCCATTTATTCTATTGAAAATTCGTCTTTTTTGGTTAAAAATTAATCTTTTTGGCTGAAAAATCATTTCTTTGCTTTGAAAACTTAACTATATTTTTTTAAATTAGTTTTTCCTAGGCTTGAGAATTTATCTTTGCTGGTTAAAAATTGAACTATGTATGTGGTTAGAAATTCATCTCTTTGGTGAAAAATTATTATTTTTTTTTTAATTCATGTATTTTGGTGAGAAATTTATTTCTTTGGTTGCAAATTTGAATATCTTGTTCAAAATTTGTTTTTATTTTGCTTAAAAATGTATTTTTTAGTTGAAAATTCGTCATTTTGGTAGAAATAAATTATTATTCTTGTTTGAAAATTTAAATTTTGGTTAAAAATTGCTTTTTTTGGTTGCGAATTTACCTATTATGTTAAAACTCTTTTTTTTTAATCAAAAATTATTTTTTCAACTGAAAATTGAACTATTCCAGTTTTGGTTAAAAACGTATCTTTTTTAGTTACAAATTAAACTATGTGGTTGAAAACCCACTTATTTTTATGGAAAATTCGTCTCTTTCGTTTGAAAATTCATCTTGTTGCAAAATTCATCCTTTTGATTTAAAAATCCTTTCTTTGTTTGAATTTTAACTACTTTTTCAAACTAATTTTTTTTTGGCTTTACAATTTATTTTGTTTAGTTGAAGATTCAACTATTTTGGTGACAAATTGCCTTTTTTGGTTGCGAATTTACTTATTTTGTTAAAACTCTTTTTTTTTAATTCAAAATTATTTTTTTAATGCAAAATTCAACTATACCATTTTTTCTTGAAAATATATATTTTTTTAGTTAAAAATTAAACTATGTGGTTGATAATCCATTTATTTTATTAAAAATTCATCTTTTTTGGTTGAAAATTAATCTTGGTTAAAAATTAATATTTTTGGTTGAAAAAGCATTTCTTTGCTTGAAAATTCAACTATATATTTTTTTTAAATCAGCTTTTTCTAGGCTTGGAAATGTATCTTTTCTAGTTAAAAACTCAACTATGTATGTGGTTAAAAATTCATCTTTGTAGTAATTTTTTTTTTTTTTTAATTCATGTATTTTGGTGAGAAATTTATTTCTTTGGTTGAAAATTTGAATATCTTGTTCAAAATTTGTTTTTATTTTGCTTAAAAATGTATTTTTTAGTTGAAAATTCGTCTTTTTGGTAGAAATAAATTATTATTCTTGTTTGAAAATTTAAATTTTGGTTAAAAATTGCCTTTTTTGGTTGCGAATTTACCTATTATGTTAAAACTCTTTTTTTTTTTAATAAAAAATTATTTTTTCAACTGAAAATTGAACTATTCCAATTTTGGTTAAAACTGTATCTTTTTTAGTTACAAATTAAACTATGTGGTTAAGAATCAACTTATTTTTATTGAAAATTCATCCTTTTGATTTAAAAATCCTTTCTTTGTTTGAATTTTAACTACTTTTTCAAACTAATTTTTTTTTTGGCTTCACAATTTATTTTTTTTAGTTGAAGATTCAACTATTTTGGTGACAAATTGCCTTTTTTGGTTGCGAATTTACTTATTTTGTTGAAACTATTTTTTTTAATTCAAAATTATTTTTTTAATGCAAAATTCAACTATTCCATTTTTTCTTAAAAATATACATTTTTTAGTTAAAAATTCAACTATGTGGTTGATAATCCATTTATTTGATTGAAAATTCGTATTTTTGGTTGAAAATAAATTTTGTTGGTTAAAAATTAATCTTTTTGGTTGAAAAAGCATTTCTTTGCTTTGAAAACTTAACTATATATTTTGTTAATAAGTTTTTCCTAGGCTTAGGAATGTATCTTTTCTAGTTAAAAATTCAGTTATGTATGTGATTAAAAATTCATCTTTTTGGTGAAAAATTAATCTTTTTTTTTTAAATTCATGTATTTTTGTGAGAAATTTATTTCTTTGGTTGCAAATTCGAATATCTTGTTAAAAATATCTTTTTCTTCTGATTAAAAATGTATTTTTTAGTTGAAAACTCGTCTTTTTGATAGAAATAAATTTATTAATCTTGTTTGAAAATTCAAATTTTGGTTATAAAAATTGCCTTTTTTGGTTGCGAATTTAACTATTATGTTAAAACTCTTTTTTTTTAATCAAAAATTATTTTTTCAACTGAAAATTGAACTATTCCAGTTTTGGTTAAAAATGTATCTTTTTTAGTTACAAATTAAAGTATGTGGTTGAAAACCCACTTATTTTTATTGAAAATTCGTCTCTTTTGGCTGAAAATTCATTTTGTTGCTTAAGAAATAATCCTTTTGATTTAAAAATCCTTTTTTTGGTTGAATTTTAACTACTTTTTCAAATTAATTTTATTTTAGCATGACAATTTATTTTTTTTTTTTAGTTGAAGATTCAACTATTTTGGTGACAAATTCTTTTCTTTGGTTGAAAATTTAACTATTTTGTTGAAACTTCTTTTTTAAAAACCAAAATTATTTTTTAAATGCAAAATTTGGCAAAATTCAACTATTCCATTTTTTCTTGAAAATGTATATTTTTTAGTTAAAAATTCAACTATGTGGTTGATAATCCATTTATTTTATTGAAAATTCATCTTTTTTGGTTGAAAATTAATCTTGTTGGTTAAAAATGAATCTTTTTGGTTGAAAAAGAATTTCTTTGTTTGAACATTTAACTATATTTTTTAAAATTAGTTTTTTTGTGGTTTGAAAATGTTTGAAAATTTTGGGTTAAAAATTTAACTATGTGGTCAAAAATTCATATTTTTGGTAACAAATTATTCTGTTAGTTTGAAAATACATGTATTTTGGTGAAAATTTTATTTCTCTGGTTGCATATTTAAAATTATTTTGTTTAAAATTCATTTCTATAGTTAAAAATTTGAAAGTTTTGTTAAATTTTTTTTTTTTTTTTTTTATGTTGAAAATTTATTGAATTTAAATGAAAATTCATATTTTTGGTTGAAAATTGAACAATTTCATTTTTTGTACAAAACCTATAAACTATAAACTTTTATCATTAAGTTGTATAAAAAAATTTTTCTTTTCATTTATCCAATTTGAATTTTCGCGGAACTTTGACTCTCCCACGCATGCGCTGCGCAACACGAACACAAAGCGCGCGAAATTGGCTTCGTGAAGAACAACGCAAAAAGCAACATAAGTTTTCAGTCTCTCTGCATAAGTAAAATTTAAAATCAGAATAAATCTGTAAAAATTTCAGATTATTGGCAAATAACGTATTTCATATGTTTGAGTGACTTTTCTAAAAAAAACAAGTAATTCGACCTAAATTGTGTGCAATCATGCGAGTGTATATATCGTGTATATCCTTTCCTAACCTCAAAATGCAAAGTGCAAGTGACATTTCGTAAACAAAAACTGTATAATAATTCAAATAAGACAGATTTCAAAATTGTCTTATCAAGACTTGAAAAATCCGAAAAATGATTATCAAATTGGAAAAAGTGATAAGCTGTTCCTCGGAGAATCCGTCTTATCCTGCCTCAAATCTCCTGGAATACCGAACAACCTCGAACTCATCCTGGCGGTGTGCTAAACCCGGTGAATCCTTGGCTACAGTTATTTTTCAACTTGCAGAAACTTGTTGTATAACAGGAGTCGAAATTGGAAATTATCGCTCCTGTATAGTTATCGTAACAGCGTCGACAACCGCGGAGCCAGATAATTGGATTCCGATAATAAATCATCAATTTCTCACCCACGATGAAGCTGCGAATGGAAAATTCAAGGACCAAGTGCAGATTTTCACGAAGAAAGATCTCAATCCGGAAATTTTGAAGACGAAATTCGACAGAGTGAAGGCATGTATTTGTACTTATCATAAACTCAGGGCTTGGAACGGGTTACTTTTTAGTAATTTAGTTACTTTTTTGATCCGCGGTTACTAAAAAGTTACTTATTTTATTATTTTGGTTATATTTTTTGCCTGAAATAACGAAATCAATTAATTCATTAATCGTTTTATTCAAAAACTTGTGAAAAATGTAAAAATTCCAGTTTTTTCAGTAAATTTGGCACTTTAGAGCCAGGAAAATTGGGGGAAAACAATAAAATAATAATTTGTTCGCATGTAAAACGTATAAAAAGGGCTATATCAAATTAAATATTTTGAATCCTGATAAAAATCGCAATTCAGCTAAAACTGCTAGTTTTTAAATTTAAATTAAAATATTTTTTGTTGAAATTTAAGTTTAAAATCCTTTTTTCTTGGTAGAAAATTCCCCTGTTTTGGTATAAAATTCAAATATTCGGTTGACACATCACTTTTTCGTCAAAAATTCATGTTTACTGGTTAAAAATTCAAATGTCTTATAAAAATTGGGCTTTTTGGCTTAAAAATTCAACAATTTGATTGAAAAATAACTTATTTTGTTGAGAAATCGTCTTTAAAATGAATTCTAATGTTTTTTATATTCAATTGAAATCTTTTTTGGTTATTGTATCAACATTTTTCGTTAACAATTCATCTTTTTTAGGCAGAAAGTTGAAAGTTGAACTACTTTCTTAAACATACATTTTTTTTGTTGAAGATTTATAATTTTGGCGGAAACTTCTTGTTTATAAATTTTTTATTTTGGGTAAACATCAAGTATTCCAGTTAAATAGTTATCATTTTAGTAAAAAATTCATCTTTTAGGTTGAAAATAAAATTACTTGGTAGAAAGTAAAACTCTTTTGTTACATTTTTTTGTTGTTGAAGATTAGTCGTTTTAATTAAAAATTAATTTCTTTGGTTGAAAAATGATGGTTTTCGGTTGAAAATTTTTTTTTTTAGCTGAAAATGTAACTATTATTCCAGTCGAATATTCCATAATTTTAGTTAAAAATTCATCTCATTGGTTGAACATTCATTTTTTTACTAAAAATTTAATTATTCAATTTTTTGTTGAAAAAGTATCTTTTTTAGTTTACAATTCGTCTTTTTATGTATGAATTAGTCTTCTCGGTTTGAAAATTCATCTTTTTGGTTAAAAAGTCCATTATTCTAGTTAAAAATTCATCATTTCACTTAAAAATTCATCTTTCCGATTAAAATTTTCACTTTTCCAGTTCAATATTCACAATTTGATTTGAAAATTCGTCACTTTTTTTGAAAATGTAATTTTTTTTTTGAAAGTAAGTTTTTTTTTGGTTGAAAGTAATTTTTTAACTGAAAATTTAACTTATTCCAATTGAAAATTCTATAGTTGTAGTTGAAAATCTCTCTCGTTGGTTAGCCATTAATTCTTTTAACTTGAAATTTAATTATTTAAATTTAATCTTTAAATTAAAGTTCGAAATTATGTTTAAAGTTAAATCCATATTTATTGGTTGAAAATTCAACTGTTTTGTAAAAATTAGTCTTTTTGGCTTAAAAACTTAACAATTTAGTTGAAAATAACCTATTTTGTTAAAAAATCGTCTTTAAAATGAATTCTACTGCTTTTTATATTTAATTTAAATCTTTTTTGGTTATTGTATCAACATTTTTCGTTAACAATTCATCTTTTGTAGTCAGAAATATTCAACCATTTTGTTAAAAGTTGAACTACTTTCTTAAACATACATTTTGTTGTTGAAGATTCATAATTTTGGTGGAAACTTCTTGTTCAAAAATTATTCTTTTTGGGTAAAAATTCAAGTATTCCAGTTAAATATTTATCATTTTAGTTGAAAATTCATCTTTTAGGTTGAAAATAAAATTACTTGGTTGAAAGTAAAACTCTTTTGTTACAATCTTTTTTTTTTGTTGAAGATTAGTTGTTTTAATTAAAAATTAATTTCTTTGGTTGAAAAATGAGCTGTTTCATTGAAAACTTGTTTTTTCTTTGGATGGTTTTCGTTTGAAATTTTCTTTTTTTTTGCTGAAAATGTAACTATTATTCCAGTCGAATATTCCATAATTTTAGCTAAAAATTCATCTCATTGGTTGAACATTCATTTTTTTACTAAAAATTTAATTATTCAATTTTTTGTTGAAAAAGTATCTTTTTTAGTTTACAATTCGTCTTTTTATGTATGAATTAGTCTTCTCGGTTTGAAAATTCATCTTTTTGGTCAAAATTTCAATTATTCTAGTTAAAGATTCATCGTTTCACTTAAAAATTCCTCTTTCTGATTTAAAATTTCACTATTCCAGTTCATTATTCACAATTTGATTTGAAAATTCGTCACTTTCTTTGAAAATGTAACTATTTTTTTGAAAGTTAGTTTTTTTTGTTGAAAGAAATTTTTTGAAACTGAAAATTTAACTTATTCCAATTGAAAATATTATAGTTGTAATTGAAAATCCTTCTCTTTGGTTAACCATTAATTCTTTTAACTTGAAATTGAATTATTTAAATTTAATCTTTAAATTGAAGTTGAAAATTATATTTAAAGTTAAATCCATATAAATACTGGTTGAAAACTCAAATGTTTTATAAAAATTGGTATTTTTGGCTTAAAAACTCAACAATTTGGTTGAAAAATAACTTATTTTGTTGAAAAATCGTCTTTAAAATTAATTCTACTGTTTTTTATATTCAATTGAAATCTTTTTTGGTTATTGTATCAGCATTTTTCGTTAACAATTTAACTTTTTTAGTCAGAAAAATTCAACCGTTTTGTTAAAAGTTGAACTTCTTTCTTAAACATACATTTTTTTGTTGAAGATTTATAATTTTGGTGGAACTTCCGTCTTTTTTGGTAAAAAATCTTTCTTTTTGGTTAATTTTTTGCTACTTTATTGTTACTTTTCGGTCACTTTTTTGAGAGAAGTATGGTTACTATTTGACTATTTTTTGAAGCTTGAGCAGTTTCGAGCCTTGTAAAATTTGTGTTAGACATTGAACAATTTTAATTTAGAAGTTTAAATTACATTGACAAAATGTCGGGTGTTTTTTTAAAGAAAATCCAGTCATTTAAATTCAATTCCTAAACAATCTACTGATCGCAGAGTAAAAAACAATTTCTTGTGCAATTATTAATAAATTAATGCAAATGTTAAGGCAGGGCTTAAATTCTTTTCCAATTGTAATATAAAATTAAATAACAATGTTTTTTAATGTGTAAAAGTAGCTTTGTATTACTGGATATAACTGCTTAGTTGAAATAACGTTTTATTTTTGTTCGAAATTAATTTTTTAACTACAATAATTAGAAGTATTCTATTTTTCGTTGAAAATTCAACGATTTTTTTGAAAATGCAAATTATTTGTTGAATATTCTTGCTTTATGGTAGACATTTTTTTCCCTCCACCGAAAAATCTTTCTTAGCTGAAAACTAAACTTTTTTAGTTAAATTAAGCTGTCTTTAATTTAAAATGAAAATATTTTTTGGTTGAAAATTCTACTATACTTGGTTGAAAGCTAAAATCGTGTGTTAAAAATTCATTTTTGAAACTTTACCTATGTTGTTGAAAATTCAACTATTTCTCTGAAAATTCGTGTATTTTGACGAAAAGTCGTCTTTTTATTAGAAAATTAATCTTATTGGTTGAAAATTCAAATATTGCAGTTTAAGATTATCAGTTTATTTGAAAATTTGTCTTTTAGATTTAAAATTCAAGTACTTAATTTGAAAAATCATCATTTTGGTTGAAAATTTATCATTAATATTAATAAATTAATGCAATCTTTAGAAACTTTACTGTAAAACCCTTATTTATGCTAAACTCGCGGGGATTTTCATTATTTGTTGATTTCTAAACAATTTTGGGATTTTTTTGAGACCAGAAAAAACGCGGAAATGACAGTGAATTTATTGTTTGACCAGGAATTTTAGAAATTTCTAGAAGGAATCAAACCCAATCGCTTGAATTATCAACAATTTTGTATCACACGATATAACGCAATTAAAAATAAGTTCGATTTCAACTTTTTTTTAAATGTTGATTTGAATTGTTATATTTTCCATAAGTTATAAAATCATTCAATTTACAATGCGTAATTCTAAGATCCTTTACTCAAAAAATTGTCCATTTTAGGTCTTCATTTTTAAGGGTACATTTTGAATATAAAGAATTTTAAAATTCTGTTTTGAAGACTTGCGATAGTTTTGCCAGAAATTAGATGACTGAAAAAATAGTTTTTCTATGATTTTGAGAATCAAAATAATATTATCGAGGATGTCATTTTCAATAAAAAACATTATTTTTAAAGAGAAAATTTTAAAACTTACAGAGGGAATTTATTTTAACAACTTTCTTGCAATTGAATTTTTTCTTACTATTTCTTATTACTAATTTTTGAAAAATTGTCGAATTTTAGTCATTGATGGCTTATTTTTTTCGGAGAGCACTCTTTATAACTCTGTTTCCATTTTAGAAAATAAATTTTTCTACAGCTGAAATCGCTAAAATAATGTTTTCAAACTTAACAGCAAAGTTCTCCCGAAAAAATAAACCATGATTTATTAACATTGAACCATTTATAGAAAATTATTGATAAAATGCGACATTAAGGAAAAATTTCAATTACAAAAACCATATTTTGCTAGTATGAGTCGCAATAATACTTTTCGTGCTATTCTTAGCATAAGAAGGCCATTTTTTCGCACAGAATCGATCGTTTCTCAAAAAAAAAATGTCACTGGAAAGATGTATTTTTTTACTTAAAATTGCCAAATAATAATTATTTTCGAAAATAAAAATTGTTAAACATTTTCCTAGGAATCTTAAAAATAATTTTATTCTCTCGAAACTTTCAAAATTCCTAAAAAGCTTCTTTTTTTTTAAATCGTCAAGAAACTACATTCAAATTTTTTTGCAATCTTTAAAAGTTTTAAATTATTCTGAAATATTTTCATATCTTCTAAACCATAAAAATATTTGTTTGAGATTCGAATTTTTCCTTATTTTTTTTAGAAACCTGCATAAACTTCTAAACCTTCGGAACATTTTTAAAAAGTTTGTCCTATTATTAAAAGAAAAAACTAATGAATTATGAAAATTATGAAAATGAAAATTTTAAATATTGAAAAAAATATATTTTCTTAAAATTAATTTTATAAAAGAAATAATTTTTAAATTTTGCTAGGAATCTTCAGAAACTGCATTCTCTTTAAATCTTTCAAATGTCTTAAATGTTTCGAATTGTTTTTCAATCTTCTCTTAAAATGTATTTTCAGAATAAAAAATCATTTTATATTTTCCCAGAAATCTTAAGACAATTTTGTTCTCTTGAAATCTTTCAAAATTCTTAAAAAGTTCAAATATTTTTTCGATATATTTAAGAATCTACATTTTGTTTTAATTTTTTTGAAATCTTTCAATTTTAAATTATTTTTGAATATTTTTTAAAACTTCTACATATATTAAGTATCTTTTAAAATGATTCAAGTTTTTCCTGAAATAAAAAAAAATCTTCCAAAATTAAGAAATGTTACACACTCCTCTCCGTAATTTTAGGAAATCATTGGAAAGGTTTTGAAATATTTAAAAAAATATGTTCTCAAAATTATTTTTACAAAATAAAAAAATCTACGAATTTTTAGAAACAAATTTCGTTCGCTTGAAACTTTTCTAAATTTTTTTTCGAATTTTTTAAAAATCTTTATTTTGTTTTAAACATATACGAACTTCAACAAAATTAATCTTCTATATCTATTCTCTTTTGAAATTTTAGGAAATCATTTAAAATGTTTTGAAATATTTTTCGATTTTCTCTTAAAATTTATTTTTCAAAGTAATAAATCGTGTGAAATTTTCGTAGGAGTCTTTTTTTATTCTCTTGAAACATATCAAAATTCTTTTAAAAACTTTTTTTTAACCTTCAAAGATCTATCTTTTGAAATGATTCGAATTTTTTCTGAATTTTTTTTTATCCTGCAAAATTAAAAATATTGACTTACAATATTTTAAACTACTCTCCGAAACTTTGAGACATGATTTGAAATGTTTTTGAAATATAAAAAAAATATTCTCTTGAAATTAATTTAAAAAAATGAAAAAATCTTCATTTTTTTAAACTTATATGAGCTTAAATTTTGTTTAATCCTCTATATTCTTTTTCGAAATTGTAGGAAATCATTTAAAATGTTTCGAAATCTTTTTCAATTTGATCTCAAAATTTATTTTTCAAAATAAAAAATCATTTGAAATTTTGTTAGGTATCTTAAGATAGCTTAAGATCTTAAGATATTTTATGATTTTTGCTCTCTTGAAACCTATCAAAAATCTTGAAAAGCTTCTTTTTTCGAAATATTTAATAATCTACATTTTTTAAACACTTTCTGCAATCTTTAAAAGTTATAAAATCTGTTCAAAACTTCTAAACCATAAAAATATATTTTTTTTTAATTTTTAATTTTTCTTAATTTTTTTTAGAATCCTGCATAAACTTACTCCAACTTGAATTTTTGTCATCTTCTATTTTCTTTTCCGAAACCTTAGGAAATTATTGGAAACGTTTTGAAATCTTTTTCAATTTTCTCTTAAAATTTATTTTAAAAGTTAAAAATTAATTTATATTTTCCCAGAAATCTCAAGACAATTTTTGTATTTTCTTGAAACCTTTCAAAATTCTGAAAAAGTTTCTATTTTTTCTTGAAATCTTCAGATTTTAATTAAATTTTGAATATTTTCAAAACTTCGACACCTTCTGAGTGTCTTTAAAAATGATTCGGATTTTTTCTGAAAAAAAGTTATAGTAAGGATGAAATGACACATCTTGGAGAGAAATATTTATGAGAACGATGTTAAAGATATCAAAATTTTGTATTTAACTAATTTTATTTTTCCTCTGACTTTTTTATATCACTGGATGGATTTCCAACGATCTAAGTATATCCAATTTAAAAAAAAAATCTTTAATTTCAGAAATGATTGAAAAATCATTTAAAATTATTTAAAAATGTAACATGTCTTACAAAAAGATTGTTCTTTTCGACATCTAAAAATAAATATTTAATCTTTCCCCTAGTTTCCCCTTTTTCGTGAGAAAATCACCCTATTTCCCATTTTTTGAGCTATTTTTGCGCTGTGATCCCTGAGCATTATTAAACATAGATACATTAATTTTAATAGGTAACCTGCATGCAGTCTGCAAATCCGAGAGAGGTTTTTGGATTGTCCTTTATAGTTTTGAGAACTGAGATTGTCGTCGACATGGGATTAGATGTCTTTGGCAGATTTAAAATGAAGGAGTCGAATGAGGAGAAGGAACCGCCTGTGGATAGATTTAAGGACAAGTATCTCAAGTTGTTTGGAAGTAATAAGCAGGGCTCCTACAAAGATGAATTGAAAGATAAAATGAAGGAAAATGGTTTAAACAATTTTGCGAAACGGCAGGAAGAGGAACGAGAACACAAGAAAAAGCCTTTGCTGGAGAAATTAGAGGCTGGAAAAGCTGATGAGGTTTTTGGCAAACCAAAAGAATCTCCTAATGCGACACCTGGTAGTTCAAAAGTGAACGCAGAGAGCAAAAATTCGAATTCTCTGAATTCGAAACCGGTGGCGAGAACTCCTTTTGGAGATACAATTCCGTCGACCTCGAAAACGAAAGAGGATAAAAATGAGAATAATAAACAGAAAAATAGTAGGAAACGATCCCTGAGTCCGGATGCTTCTGATGAAGAAGCCGCGATTTTGAAGAAAGCGAAATGTAATAAATGCCAAGCAATTTGCAGTGACAAAATATGTCAAGTCTGTAATAAGCTGCCTCCTCAGAAAGCAACTGAAATTAAAAAAACAACCGAAACGAAAAAAGCACCGGAGGATCCACCAAAGAAAAGGACACTGCGGAAGAAATTTGAAGAACTTTTAGAGGGAGTTTCTTTTTCCTTGAGTGGATATGTTAATCCTCAGAGAGACGAGATTAGGAGAAAAGCTCTGAAAATGGGGGCAAAATATATTGCTGATCCAAACACGACTGATAGGTTGTGTACACATCTGATTTGTGCTTTTAAAAATACTCCTAAGTCTCAACAGCTCAAGGGTCATTCCAAGATTGTTTCTCATAAGTTTATAGAGGATTGTTTTGATAAGAAAAGAAGGTAATTTTTGGTTTTCAATAATACTAGATGTTAAACGTTTAAACCATAAGTCCATAAAGTATAACTGAAAATATAACTATTCTATTTTTGGTTGAAAATGCATATTTTTATTTGGAAATTTACCTTTTCTAGTTGAAAAATTCAATATTTGATTGAAAATTCATGTCTTTTATTGAAAATTCGTCTCTTTCGGCAGAAAATTAATAATATTAGTTAAATTCGTCTGTTTCACTTAAAAATGCCACTGTTTGGTTAAAACATAATCTGTCTTGGTTGAGGACTCATACTCTGGTTTAAATCTCGTCTTTTTCGGTTGAAAAATCGTCTACTTGGTTTTAAGTTGGGATATTTTGTAATAAATACATTTTTTTGTTGAAGATTCATCATAGTAGTGGAAAATTCCAGTATTTGAATTTAAATTAATTTTTTTGTTGAAAATTCATATTTTCCTGTTAAAAAATCAACAATTTAGTCAAAAATGAAACTTAGTTTGAAGATTCAACTATTTTGGAAAAAAATTTAACTATTTGGGTAAAAATGTAACAAATTGGTAAGAAAATGGTATTTTTTTATGAAAAATGCTATTTTTGGGTTGAACATTCTACTATTTTGTAAATAATTCTTCTTTTTTTCTTAAAAATTCAACAGTTTTGATCAAAATTTGTCTTTCATAATAGAACATTAATCTTCCTGGGGTTTTATTATTATTATATTATTATTATAATATATATATATATAATTATAATATATATTATAAATTATTCACCCTAATAATATTAATAAATAATTAAACATTAATATTATTATTAAATTATTAAATTTCAATATTTGGATGTAAACTGACTTTACCATTCAAAATTCATATTTTCCGCTTAAAATATTGTTTGTTGAAAAATTATATTTTCGGGTTAAATATTCGTTTATGGTTTAATGTTGAAATATTTTGTAAAAAATTCTTTTTTTGTTGAAGATTCAAGAATTTGATGAATAATGAAACTATTAGTTTAAAAATTCAGTTTTTTTTTCTAGAATTAATATTTTTGGTTGAAAATGTAATTATTTGATAAAAAATTAACTGTTTTATAAGAAATGATATTTTTGGGTCGAAAATTCAACTATTTTGTAAATAATTCGTCTTTTTGGCTTAAAAATTCAACAGTTTTGTTGAAGATTTGTCTTTTTTAATAGGACATTAATCTTCCTGGTTTAAAATGTAAATATTTGGTTCAAAATTCATCTTTTTTTGGTGGAAAATTCATGTATTTTGTTAAGTATTCGTCTCTTTCGAGAGAAAATTCATAATCTTGGTTGAAAATTCGTCCTTTTCCGTTAAAAATGCAACTGTTTGGTTGATGCTTTATCTGTTTTGCTTGAGAATTCAACTGCCAATTGGTTGAAAGTTTGTCTTTTTGGTTTAATTTTTATGGTTTAATGTTGAAATATTTTGTAAAAAATTATTTTTGTTGTTGTTGAAGATTCATCATTGCAGTGGAAGGTCTCGATATTTGGGTGTAAATTAACTTTTTGGTTGAAAATTAATGTTTTCCGGTTGAAAATTCAACAATTTGGTCAAAAATGAAACTATTAGTTTAAAAATTAATTTTTTTCTTGCCGAGAATTAATATTTTTGGTTGAAAATGTAACTATTTGATAAAAAATTAACTTTTTAATGAAAAATTATATTTTTGGGTCGAAAATTCAACTATTTTGTAAATAATTCGTCTTTTTGGCTCAAAATTCAACCTTTTTGTTGAAAATTAAATTATTTTGTAAATGATTCGTCTTTTTGCTTAAAAATTCAATAGTTTTGTTGAAACATTTGTTTATGATTTAATGTTGAAATATTTTGTAAACAATTATTTTATTTTGTTAAAGATTCATCATTGCAGTGAAAGATCCCGATATTTTGGATGCAAATTAATTTTTTGATCAGAAATTCATATTTTCCGGTTGAAAATTCAACAATTTGGTCAAAAATTAAATTTTAAATTAAAAGTTTTTTGTTGAGAATTAATATTTTTGGTTGAAATTTAGCTATTGTGGCAGAAAGTTCCACTATTTGGTTGACAATTGAACTATTTATTCGAAAATTTAACTGTTTGGTAGAAAATCAACTTTTTTGTTGAAAAATTATTTGTTTGGGTTGTAAATTTAACGACTTTGTTGATAATTTGTGTTTTTGGCTTCAAAATTCAACCATTTTGTTGAAAATTCATCTTTTTTGTTAGGTCATTAATCTTCTTGGTGAAAAATTCATCTTCATGGTTTCAAATTGAAATATTTGTTTATTCATTGAAAACTCGTCTTGTTTCGTTGAAAATTGGACTTCTTGGTTGAACTGTTGGTTGAGAATTTGCTTTAGATTAGAAAAAAGAAACGTTTTTGAGGAAAATTCAACTATTTTCTTAAAAATTTAATTATTTTGTTGAAAATTCATCCTTTTGGAATGAAAATTCCTCTGTTATAATAGAAAAGTAATCTTTTTTGATTGAAAATTCATCTTTCGTGGTTAAGAATTAACTTTTTTGTTGAAAATTCAACTTTCTTTGAAAGGATTCGTCTTTTTGGTTTAGAAATTGAACAAATTGGTTAAAAGTTCAACTTATTTATTGATAATTCTCTATTTTTCTTGAAAGTTTAACTGTTAGGTTGCTAGTGCAACTTTTTGGTTACAAATTAATTATTTTTTGTTCAAAATTAATCTCTTTTGGTAGAACATTTTTTATTTTATTTAAAATTCTACGATTTTGTTGAAAATGCAATATACTTGGACTTGAAATCTCAGGAATTTAAAGCATTTCATATTGAATTCCATATGGTATCCACATTCATTGGATTTAAAAGAATATATTTCCCTATTTTCGTGAAAAATCACTCGGTAATTTCAATTTCGTATACTGTATGATAATATTTTTTGCAGAATCCCATGGAGGCGTTATGCTCTAGACAAAAAAGAGAGGGAAGAATCGGATAGCGAGGAAGAATTCGTGGGTATTGCGAAATTTATTCCGTCTGAGGATGAAGAAAATGTTGATACTGATGAGGACTTTAAGCCCTACGATGAAGAAACTGACGATGAAGACTCAGATACTAATTATTGAAATTATGCCTAAACAGTTTATGGAAAATAGGCTTATTTATTTTCCTTGTTTGCCGTTTTTGTTATTTCCAAAGCTACCTTCAGGAAATTGAATACTTCTGTAAATAAAAGACGACATTTTGTACGAACGAGAAGAGTATTTTTAAATAAAAAAAAAGAAAACGCCTAATAAATTGGTGCCTAATTGGATTCTGAGTTGGAGATTTAAATCTTTCAGAAAAGGCAGGATAACTAAATTTATATTTAAAATCCTTCGCAAGCTTCAAGAAATTAGAAAAACTGTAATGATTTTGAAGCCTTATTTAATTAATTAAATTTGTATTTTTTACCACGAGCGATACAAGTTGGATGAATTTGATGATGAAAATGATGAATCTAACAAGATGAAAATGCGTATATTAAAAAAAAGACGCTGTGGTATATAAAATATGCGATCTATTTATCTTGCTTTTGGCATTTCTTTTGTTGGGTCATATTTATATGTTTTAATTAAGGCCCCTCTGCCCGCAGCTTCAAATTTCTTTTGATCCAACACAAATGCAGCATTTGTAGCTCGGCTGTGTCTGATGTCCTGCCAGACTGTAACATTTCAATATTAAAATATTATTTCAATTATGTGGCCTGGAAATAATTTCAAGAAAATGTCAACTTGAAACTTCAGGGTGCCTACCCGACGGATGATTTAAAATTCCCGGTTTCAAGAGATTTCTAAACATGTATAAAAATTTAAAAAATTTCTGGTTTTGAACAGGGAATTTTTGGAAAGAATTATAATTTTTATTTGGAAAATAAAATAATTTTTGTTCATAAGAATTATAATTCTTCACGGAAATTCCTTGTTCCAAGTCAGAATTATATTTATTTGCAATATTTTCTATTACAATTTAGCACCAATTATTGGCATGCCAAAATCCGAAGTGAATTTATTTAATTTTGGATAAATATTTTATGGGAAGTTTCAAATTCTGACAAATTTTCATTTTTGAACAAAAGCATTTTTAAATTCAAACAAATCCTGACTTGGAACAAGAAATTTTCCAAAATTAAAAAAAAGTGTCAAAATAGTGTAATAAAATTTTCCGAATATTAATTTTTTGTCTAGTCTGAAATTAAAAAGTGTACAACGGAAAATTTACATTATTTTTTAGGCATAATTTCCAGTTTTCTAAACAAATATTTTAAAAGTATTACAAATGAACTTTAATGTTTATTTAAAATGATATTCTTTAATAGAAGCCGATAAGAAAATCTAACTTTTAAATTTAAAGTTTTACAACTTGATGACAAATTTTTTTTCTTAAATAAAAAATTTGGTTTGATTGAAAATTCAACTATTTTGTTAAATATTCATTTTTCTGGTTTAAAAATTCATCATGTAGAAACTTTACCTTTTTTTGTCAAAAATACAACGGTTTTGTAGAAAATCCGTGTTTTCGGTTGAAATATTTTTGTATTTTATTAAAAATTCTTTTCTTTTTGGTTCAAAATTTTTGTTATATTTTTGATTCAAAATTTATCTTTTTGTTTTAGTAGAAACTTAAAATAGTTGTTTGAAAATTCATCTTTTTGGTGGACAATTCAACTATTTGGTTAAAAATTCATGTATTTTGTTGAAAATTCGTATTTTTTTGGTAGAAAATTTATATTGCTGGTTCAAAATTAATGTTTCCGGTAAAATATCTATTTCATTGAAAATTCATCTCTTTTGATAGAATTTTCATCCTTTTTGGTTAAAAATGCAACTGTTTGTTAAAAATTCGTTTTGGCTGGTTAAATTCAACTATTTAAAAAAAATTAAAATTTTTTTTTTTAATATCAACTATTATATTTTTTATCGTTAATTCATCTTTTTAGGTTGAAAATTCCACTCCTTGGTTGAAAGTTGAACTACTTTCTTAAAAGTTAATTCCTTTGGTTGAAGATCCATAATTTTAATTGGAAATTAGTTTTTTGTTTACAAATTAAGTATTTCGTTGTGAATTCAACTGTTTTATAGAAAATTGTTTTTTTTTGGCTTAAAAATTCAACAATTTGGTATTAAATTCAAAACTGTTTCGTGGAAAACTCAAAACTATTTTGTAGGAAATTGTCCTTTTTTTTAAATTGACAATTAATTCTCAATAAAAATTGAACTATTTAGTTCCAAAAATTTAGGAACGAAAAAAACATAAACTAAACATTAATAAAATAAAATTTAGACTCACATCCATCTGTCAAAATATTTAGTTGGAAATTTATTCCATTTGCTGAAAATTCGTCTTTTTTGGTTCAAAATGTATTTCGATCAAAATTTGTCTTTTTTGATAGAGAATTAATCTTACTGATTGAAAATTCAACTATTTGTTTAAAAATGTGTTTCTTTTGTTGAGAATACATTTTTTTTTATAGAAAAGTAATCTTTTTTAGTCGAAAATTTATATTTTTGGTTCAAAATTCAACTATTGAGTTAAAAATTCAACCGTTTTGCGAAAACTATGCAAACTAGCCAATTGTTAACTTCGACTATAGATTTGATTCAAAACAGGAATAGGATAAAAAATTAAATAAGTGTCAATAGTGTGGTGATTTCGAGGCCCGAAATCAGAATTAAAATTATTTTCAAAAATTTCCCTTTTCATGTCAAAAATTACCTGATCTTAGACAAAATTATAATTCTTTACTGGATTTTTAAATATATTTAATTTTTTTAATGCCCGTCAAAACTTAGAATTATAATTCTTTTAGAAAATTCCCTGTACTAAGCCATAATTAAAATAATTTTCAAAATTCCCTGTTCCAAGTCAGAATTATATTTATTTACAAATTTTTTTATTGTAACTCATTATTATACTAACTTCAATTTAGCACAATTTGGGAGAAGAAAGTTTCAAATTGCGACAAATTCTGACTTGGAATAGGGTTTTTTTTAAACTCCCTGCTTCTAGATTAGAATTAAAATTCTTTTCAAATATTCCCATTCCATGTAAATTCCCTGTTCCAAGTCAAGCTTATATTTTTAAAAATTGCAAAAGTTGACATCATACATTGAAAATATAAAAATGTGAATAATAATCTTTTAAAATGCTTACAAAAATAAAAATTAGTGATTTTATTTTAGAAGTAAAGCATCCAAATACAGGCATCCTTCCCCCCTTTACCCATTTTTTTTAACAATTCCTCTTTTTCCTCCTATTTGCGGGAAACTTTCGTTAAAAGTTAATTATTTTTTATTGAAAAGTATACTATTATATTTTTAGTTCAGAATTCATCTCTTTTGGCTGAAAGTTCTACTATTTTGTTCAAAATTCGCTTTTTTTTTAGATGAAAATTAATTTTCTTGACTAAAAGTTTAATTATCAATTCTTGCCCGAAAATTGATAGTATTTACTGAAAATTCAACTACTTGCTTGAAAGTTGAATTCGTTTCTTAAACATTAATTTCATTCTGGTTGAAGATTCAAAATTTTCTTGACAATTCGTTCTTTTTTGGTTGAAAATTAATTTTTTTAATCGAAAATTTAACTATTCTATTATTTTTTGAAAATTGATAGTTTTAGTTGAAAATTAAACTAATAAATTCTTAATTGAAAATTCATATTTTTTGGTTGGAACTTCAACTACTTGGTGGAAAGTTGAATTGGTTAAAAATTCATTTTATGAGCTGAAGATGCAACTCCTTGATTGAAAATTTCTCTGTTTTGGTAGAAAATGAATCTTTTTGTATTAGAATTCACACTTTTTATTGAAAACTCCGCTACTTGGTGGAAAATTGAACTAATTTGTTAAAAATTCATTTTTTTGTTGGAAAATCAATTTTGTTGTTGAAATTTTTTTCTTTTTAGTTCAAAATTAATGTTTTGAACTGAAAATTTAATTATTCCATTATAGGTTGAAACTTGATCGTTTAAGGTTAAAAATTTAACAATTTAATCAAAAATGTAAGTATTTTGTTGTAAATTCGTTTTTTTTTGTGTGGAAAATTCTATTATTTTGGTAGAAAATTCATCTATTTGGTTGGAAATTTAACTATTTCATTATTGGTTGAAAATTGATAGTTTTTAGTTGAAAATACTACAATTTCGTTGAAAATTTATGTATGTTGTTATTTTTCTGTGGAAAATTCTATTTTTTTCGTAAAAAATTCTCCTATTTGGTTTAAAATTAAACTATTTTATTGTAAATTAATTTTTTGAGTTATAAATTTAACTATTTAATTTTGGTGGAAAATTAATCGTTTCTAGTTGAAAATTCAACAATTTATTGAGAATTTATTTATTTTGTTGTAAAATCATAATTTTTTTTTAAATTGAACTATTTGGTTTAAAAAACAATCTTTTGGTTGAAAATGCATATTTCCGGGTTGAAAATTTAACTGTTTTCTAGAGAATTCTGAAAAATCTGGAAAATCTTTACTGATCTTTTTTATTTAAAATCTTTTTTGGTTTATATATCAACTATTACGTTTTTTGTTGAGAACGCATATTTTTTATTGAAACTTTAATAACTACATGGTTATTTTGTTGAAAATTTAGTTATTTGGTTGAAAAATTAACTGTTCTGTTGCACGTTCGTTTTTTAAAATAGAAAATTCGTCCTTTTGGATTGAAAATTCAACAGTCTTCTAAAAAAATCATCTTTTTGGCCTGAAAATTCAACCATTTGGTTCAAAAATAATCCTCGTTGTAAGTGCAACAGCGAGTTTGATAGTTACTTTGTTTTTGTTGGAAAGTTCAACTATTCGGTTAAAAATTCAACTATCTAGTTAAAAATTCATCTATTTTTTTAAAAATTTAATTATTTTGATGAAAATTCAACTATTTTGTTAACATTCCAAAATTTTTGTTCAAAAATTCATTTTTCTTGGTTGAAAATTCTACGGTTTTATACAAAATTCGTCTTTTTGGCTTGAATTCTTTTTCGTGTGAAAATTCGTCTTTAAAAGCTAAAAATTCAATTATGTATCTGAATAAAAATTCGTTTCTTCTGCTTAATAGGTCAACTATATATTTGGCTGCAAATGCAACTGTTTGGTCTAAAATTAATTTTGGTGTTGAAAACTCAATTGTTTCGTTGAAAATTCATCTTTATTGGTAGAAAATTAATCTTTTTTGTTTATCTATTTCGTTGCAAAAGTAATTTAAATCTTTTAGTTTATTATAAAAGAAACATCTCGTTCAGTAGAAACCTTGCTACTGAAAACTTTTTTAATTTACCTTTTTTATTACGCAATAAATAAAGAGATTTTTATGGTTGAAAATTAATCTTTTTGGCATAAAATTCAACTATTCCAGTTGAAAATTCAACTATTTTGTTCAAAATTCATGTATTTTGTTAAAAAATTTATATTTTTTGTAAAAAATTATCGTTTTAATTAAAAATTCATTTCTTTGATTGAAAAATGAGCTGTTTGATTGGAAACTTTTTTTTCCTTTTGATGTTTTTCGTTTCTTTGTCTTTAATGAAAAAGTCAATTATTTCGTTAAAAATTCAGGTATTTTGTTACAAAATTAAATTTTTTGGTAAAAAATTAAGCTTTTTATTTGAAAATTAATTTTCTTGTTTAAAAATTCATCATTTTTTTAGTTGAAAATTCATCTTTCTGGTTTAAAAATAAACTATTTCAGTTGAAGATTCATTGTTTTAGTTGAAAACTCTTATGTTTGACTAAAAAAATTTTTTTTAACTAAAAATGTTACTATTCCATTCTCGGTTGCAAAATATTATTTTTTTAGTTCCAAATTCATGTAGTTTGTTGAAAAATTGTATTTTTTGGTAGAAAATTAATCTTTTTATTTGAAAATTAATCTTGTTTAAAAATTCATCTCTTTGGTTGAAAATTCAAGTGTTCCAGTTAAGTATTCATCGTTTTAGTTGAAAATTAATCTTTTTGGCATAAAATTCAACTATTCCAGTTGAAAATTCAACTATTTCGTTCAAAATTCATGTATTTTGTTAAAAAATTTATATATTTTTTAAAATTATCGTTTTAATTGAAAATTCATTTCTTTGATTGAAAAATGAGCTGTTTGATTGAAAAACTTTCTTTTCCTTTGGATGTCTTTCGTTTCTTTGTCTTCTTTAATGAAAAAGTCAATTATTTCGTTAAAAATTCAAGTATTTTGTTGAAAAATTGCATTTTTTGGTGGAATATTAAGCTTTTTATTTGAAAATTAATCTTCTTGTTTAAAAATGCATCATTTTTTAGTTGAAAAATCATCTTTTTGGTTTAAAAGTCAACTATTTCTGTTGAAGATTCATTGTTTTAGTTGAAAACTCTTATGCTTGGCTTAAAAATAATTTTTTTAACTAAAAAAAGTTACTTTTCCATTTTCGGTTGCAAAATATTATTTTTTCAGTTCAAAATTCAACTATTTGGTTAAAAATTCATGTATTTTGTTGAAAAATTGTATTTTTTGGTAGAAAATTAATCTTTTTATTTGAAAATTAATATTGTTTAAAAATTTATCTCTTTGGTTGAAAATTCAAGTGTTCCAGTTAAGTATTCATCGTTTTAGTTGAAAATTAATCTTTTTGGTTTAAAATTTAACTATTCCAGTTGAAGATTCATAATTTTATTTGAAAATTCATCACTCTGGTTGAAAGTTGAACTATTTTGTTGAAACCCCGATTTTTTGGTTGAAAATTAATTTTTTCAACTGAAAGTTTAACCATTCCATGTTTTGTAATAAATGAATATTTTTTAGTGAAAATTGTAAGTATTTTGTTCTCTGTTCTTAAAGGATGTTTAGAATGAACGTCATAAATTAAAATAAATATTTGCGTTTATTCTGAAAATATGAATATGTTACTTTTAGTTGACCAAGAAAATTGAAAAAATTGACCGGGAAATGACCGGAAATTTGAAATCGTCCGCCGAATCGCCA
>CAKNXH010081617.1:0-11385 GCA_932178445.1 Andricus quercusramuli
AAGATTTCAAACCTTTCTGAAAGATTCTAAAGCTTTCAAAGGATTTCAAAAAGATTTCAAACATTTCACAAAGATTTCATAGAGATTTCACAAAGATTTTAAATATTTCACAATTTTTTCAAATATTTTGAAAAGATTTCTGACATTTTACAAAGGTTTTAAAGCTTTCAAACATTTCATAAGGATTTTAAAGATTGACGAAGATTTCACAAAATTTTAAAGCTTTCAAAAGATTTCACAAAGATTTCAAACATTTCACAAGGATTTCAAAGATTGACGAAGATTTCACAACGATTTCAAACACTTATGAAGATTTCACAAAGGTTTCAAATATTTCACAACGATTTTATAAAGATTTCAAACATTTCACAAATACTTTTAGGATTTCAAATGATTTCAAAAGGTTTAAAAAAATTTCACAAATATTTTAAAGCATTTCACAATGATTTTCAAAAGATCTCAGAAAGATTTTCAAAGATTTCAAAATTAATTACCTAAAATTTCTTGGTGACTTTTACATTTTATTTTGAGGTTGGACGTGCTCAGTTGGGCTTAATTAATTTGAAAAATATTATCGATTTCCAAAATAACATTTAAACTAGCATTCCCAATACTTTTCTAAAAAGTCAATAATTTCTATTACTGAAGTATTTAATCAAATGCAACAGTACAGAAATTTTTGGCCAATCAAAAATTATAATGGCTAATTTTTCACATGTATAACAAACTTTTATTTCAGTGTTTGATGTACAAAAAAGAAAACCTAGAAAAACTTGATCTATTGGCCTGGCAAACAGGACAAGACCTTGAGTTTTTTCCCCAAGAATCGCTAGACACCCTGATTAAACCTTAACTAAAATTAAACCTAAAATAACAATTCTTTGTCGATTGGATTTAATTATGCACAATCTTAACTGAGTGCTTATTTTCTGATTTCCAGGAAGAGACGAGGTGCTATCAACGCGAAGCAACTGGCCTATTTGGAAAAGTATCGTCCAAAGTCTCGACTGAAGCTCAAGAACGGCCAAAAGAACTCTTGCTGCGTCCAGTAGATAAAAATAATTATTTTCTGGAAGCGACTATAATAATTGCTACTGATTGGTACACATTATTGTTATAAGTTTATGCGCCAGACGACAAATGACGTGTCGTGCCGTTTCTATTTGAAAATCGTCTGTCAATGGAAATGCAACCAAGTCTACTACTGTCAATCGAGTCACAAAGCGATTGCACTCCACTTTTAGAAAATAATTCAAATTCTCCTAGTTCTTTTCGCTCCTAGGACCAGTTCGCTTTCTCTGAAAATCTTGTAATTCCTTTTTGTCGACTGGAAATTTAATTCAGTGCTTTAAGCGCATTTGGCCGGCCGTTGACAAGAAGTTTTTTTTTTACGATTAGTGTAAGCTCTTGGTGACACATCAATTTTAATCTATTTTTCTTGAAATTTTATGGATAATGTCACCAACTCTTTGTGTTAAGGGATCTGTGAACAAAATACTTTTTGTGTCCTCTTAACGTTTTTTATAAATTCTATTGATTCGAAATTGAAATTATTTGATAAACTATTAGAGGAAACGAAGATCTTTGATTGCGGAATCGTCGATACTATAAGATATTGACCTTCCCGTAAAGAGCAAATAGCGTGCAACTCTTCTTTTTTTTTTGTTTCTCAGGAAGGTGGATTCTCTTTGATAATCTTCCGATAAGAGAGTTCCACCGTGAATACAAGTATTCGATAAACGTATTGATTGCCTGGCGACTTCTCAAAATCACCCTTTATATTATTTTTTTTTAAAGCCGAGTGAGAAGTGACTAGTAAAATGATCTATTGCGTTTTGTATACACACGCATAGTAATATAGGTAATAAAGAATTGTAAATTATATTTTGTAATGAGACGCGTTTTCTTCTCGCTGATAGCGCACCATTTTTTTCAGCTAGTGCTCGAATTCAGTTGAAGGTGAGAGCACTATGGCTGATTTTCTACGCACGAATCGCGAGAGTCAAGCGTCTGAAATCTGTACATTATTGTTCGAAAGAAGCGCGACGATAAGAAAGATGAAATTTGCTTTCAAAATCGTTCTTTTTTCCAATTTTCTTCCTCTCTTCAGTTTTTGAAGACTGAGGCATATCACTTTATGATTCAATTCAATTCAATTTAATCCGCGAGTTCATCTTTCTTTTTAAACTGTGCAATGACCTCTACCAAACATCACATTCGTAGGCATATTTTAGTCTTTTGTTCCTCCCTCCTAAACGTACTGATAATCAGGTATTAAAAAGTATCGATAGCACTCTCAGAAATGTTTCTTGAATTGAAAGAAAAATTTTTCTGGAATGAAAGACACATTTGCTTTGACTGAATGCTGCTGGGAGGATACAAAACTTTTGCATCATTTTTGAGGCCTCGGCGAATGATGCTGGACTCGTAAATTAAGACACTAGTGTATATGCGTTAACGAACTCGTAGTGGTATTCAAAGTATTTAATCTCTCGTACAATATTGACGAAAAACGTCGCCAATCTATAAGGACGCTGTGTTGCATTTCCAGTGGCACCTGGAGCCGGTGGACACTCTTAACTCTTATTGGACTTGGAAATATGCATTCATTCGAAACGGCAGTGTCCATTTGATCGCGGTCCCTCACGCAGCTGAGGTACCGCCAGACTTCTGTCGCTGATCCTTGCCAGTTGGTGGTGTCATTTGTACCTAATGATGAATAAAATACGAAATCTACCCTTTTTTTGATTTTGCATTGAGTAATTTAGAATTATGTTCATTTTTTTTGGCGATTTCAACGATATTACTTGCCAAAGTTGAAAATAGTCCTAATAGTTGAAAATAATCCTCAAAGTCGTCCTCCTCATACCTTTCAAATATAATATTTCTAAATTACTTATGGCAAAATGAAAAATTTGTTAGGTTTGGTATTTTATTTCTCATTAAAAAGGACGTCCCGCCGACAAGGGACGATGGCAGCAGTCTGTCGATTTCATCAGCTGCGTGAGGGGAAGATGGGTAGCGATCAAATGCGCATCGCCTCAGTCGAACGACGAATAGTTGAGAATTGTGGAACAAAGGCGAGGTAATTCACACTCCAGAGCTATATATCACTCGAATCGTAACTCGCTGACGATTTTATCCGATTCTCTCAAAATCCTTGTTCGATAAATTGTCGCTTGTGTCCTGCAGTTTTGATAAAATTGTCAGCGATTCTGCGCACCACACTAAACTGTGTTCAAAAAATAGTAAATTCACAATTTAAAGAAATTTAATATGCAGACTGATTTCTCTCTGCCGATCCAAGATGACCGCTCGAAATATATTTTCTATTTATTCTCTATTTTTGACATTTTTGTAACACTTTACAAGTTGACGTCGACTAATAATAACGTTTTCCTCTGAGTTCCATAAAAACAATGCCGTACTACAATTTTTTTTTCTGCGTACGTGAGTGTTTTTTAGTGAAGAATTCGCGGGGGGGGAAAAAGCGGTCGTGTGAGGCCGCAGAGATTAATCAGAATGCCAAAAACCTGGTATACAATCCTTTTTTTGTAATATTTAACAAGGAAAAAGCACTGCAATATTTTTTACCAGAGGATGGGACGAGGGTCATTAATAAGAAAAAAAAATCGTATCGATTCCTAAACCCAACATTGATAATATACCATTCTTCGATTTACCTTAGTTCAATTACCTTTCTAAGAATTACTTAATTAAAATATGAATGTATTTTGTAATTACTCCTTTCGCTTTCATGCAAAGAAACTGATGATTTCGATAAGCCAGAGGATATTCTCTATTTCAATACATTTTCATACGTGTGCGCATGTCGATTCATTTCTTTGAAAAGCGATTTAAATGCATTGTGCTTGAGAATGTTTTTTTTCTTAATTTATATGAAACCTTAGTATTCAATCAAAGCCTGTCATTTTTATTTATTGTATCGATTCAAATTTCATTGTAAGCTAATTTTAGAATAGATATGTGATAAAAGTGTTTTTAATCGATTGTGAAGAATTGAATCGAAAATGCTTGTAAACCTAATCATTTGTAACTCAAAGCAAGAGGCATTCCCTAGCGAGGATCTAGTATAATACCAGAAAAAAAATGGCAGGATCATAAATTAGAGTTGAAATGAAGATCTCAGACTTGTTACCAGACCCTACAACTGGTAATTTTACTAGACAATCATTGGAAATGCCTGTATTTAGGTAAAGATATTTTTCAAACTTGAATTCTTTAAATAAAATATACAAAACTGTAAATTTTCTCGTTACTTGAGAATGTGAAACAATTTAGCGCAATGGGAAAGAAGATCGCTCTTCTTTATTCAATTTAATTTTTTTAAATGCAGATTTGACATCTGCTTGTATGATGAAACGATGAAGAAATCGTTTTGTTACAATGTAAACAACAATAACGAAATAAAGATGAATGGAAGTCGTTTTGTGAAAGAGACAGTGATTTTTTTTTTATGATTCCAGTCATCACGAGGGCTTGACCAACTCGATTTTTGAGTGTACACTTGATTTCAAAAATTTTAAAAGATTACAAAAGAATTTACAAAGATTTGGAAAAGATTTCCTAAGGATTTCTAAGATTTTTGGAAGATTACAAAAAGATTTCAAACAAGTTTCAGAATTATTTCAAAGATTTCACATTGGTTTAAAAGATTTCACACAGATTAAAAAAAATCTAAAATATTAAAAAAAATCCCTAAAATATTTTGAAGAGATACTACTCCAGAAAGATTTCAAAAAAATTTAGCGATGCTTTGAAAAGATTTCGCAATGATTTCAAAAGATTTCACAAATATTTAAAAAGATTTCATAAATATTTCGAAATATTTCAATGATTCCACACAGATTAAAGAAATTTTAAAATATTTAAAAAGATTTCACAAGATTCCTAAAAAATGTTTAGGAGAATTCATAAATATATCATGAAATTTCAGAAAGATTGCAGTTTTTCAAAAATGTACAATGCTTTGAAAAGATTTCACAGGGATTTCAAACATTTCCCATAGATTATACAGATTTCAAACAATTTCACAATGATCTCAAGAGATTTAACAAATATTTCGAAGATTCCAAACAGATCAAAAAGTTCAAAAATATTTTACAAAGACTTCAAAAGATTCCTGAAATATTTTACAAAGATTTTAAAGAGAAATCACGAAATTTCAGAAAGATTTGAAAATTTTCGGAAAGATTGCAGATTTCAAAAATTTGAAAAAATATTACAACATTTCAGAAAAACAACAAAGATTTCCGAACAAACATTTTTAAAAAATCAAAGATTTTAAAGAATTTCAAAAGATTTCATAAAATTTCACAATGATTTCAAACGAGTTCACACATCTTTCAAAAGTTCCACAAAGATTAAAAAACTTCCAAAATAATTTAAAGAAAAATATCACTAAATTTCAGAAAGATTTGAGACTTCAAAAAAATGTACAATGCTTTGAAAAGATTTCACAAGGATTTCAGAGATTTCCCATAGATTATACAGATTTCAAAAAATTTCACAATGATCTCAAGAGATTTCACAATTACTTCAAAGATTCCAAACAGATCAAAAATTTCAAAAATATTTTACAAAGACTTCAAAATATTCCTGCAATATTTTACAAAGATTTTAAAGAGAAATCACGAAATTTCAGAAAGATTTGAAAATTTCCGGAAAGATTGCAGATTTCTAAAAATTTCAAGATTTCAAAAATTTCAAAAAATATTACAACATTTCAGAAAAACAACAAAGATTTCCGAACAAAAATTTCCAAAAAATTGCACAATTATTTCAAAGAATTAAATATATTTCAGAAAATTTCACAATGATTTCAAGAGATTTCACAAATATTTCAAATATTTCATACAGATTAATAAAATTTCAAAATATTTTCAAAGTTTCCGGAAAGATTTCAAAGAGATATTACGAAATTTCAGAAAGATTTGAAAGATTTCTGAAAGCTTACAGATTTCAATAGATTCCAAAAACTCAAAAATTCTTTGAAAAGATTTCACAAAGATATCAAAGAGAAATTGCGAAATTTTAGAAAGATTTCAGAAGATTTAACAGATAAAAAACATTTCAAGAAAGATCACAGATTTGAAAAAATTGCAAAATGCTCTCAAGAGATTGCACAAGTATTTCAATGACTTCACACAGATTTAAAAAATTCAAAAATATTTTCAAACCTTTAGGAAAATGTTCAGAGGTACCACGAAATTTCAGAAAAAATTTAATATTTCACAAAAATTTCAAAAAATGTGCACAGTGCTTTGAAGAGATTTCACAAGGCTTTCAAAAGATTTGAAAGATTACAGATTACAGATTTCAGAAGATTTCACAGATAAAAAATATTTCAAGATTTAAAAAATTTCAGAGATATCACAAAACTTCTAAAAGATTACAGAAATTAAAAAAAAATTGCAAATGCTTTCAAGAGAGTGTACAAGGATTTAAAAGATTTTACACTGATTAAAAAAATTCGCAAATATTTCCAAACCTTGCGGAAAGATTTCAAAAAGATGCCACCAAATTTCAGAAAGATTTCACAAGGACTTCAAAGAAAGATCATTTTTTTAAATTCCAGAACGATTTCAAAGAGACACCACCAAATTTCAGAAAGAATTGAATGATTATAGATTTCAAAAGGTTCCACAGGTTGAAAAAATGTCAAAAGATTTCAAAAGATTTCAAAGAGATATCATAAAATTTAAATTTTTTTAAAAAATGCAGTAGGATTTCAAAGATTTCACGCAAATTAGAAAAAATCCAAAATATTTCGAAATTTTCCGGAAAGATTTCAGAAGTTCAAAAAGATTTCACAAGGTTTCCAAAAGATTCCTGAAAGACCTCAAAGAGAAATCACGGAATTTCAGAAATATTTGGAAGATTACAGATTTCACAATGATTTCAAAGGATTTTAGAAAAATTTCGATGATTTTATAAAGTTTTTAAAAATTACGAAGCAAATTAGAAAAAATCCGAAGTATTTCGAAAGCTTCCGGAAAGATTTCAAAAAGATACAACCAACTTTCAGAAAGAATTTAAAGATTTCAGAAATTTAAAAAGATTTCACAAGGTTTCCAAAAGATTCCTGAAAGATCTCAAAGAGAAATCACGGAATATTAGAAATATTTGAAAGATTACAGATTTCACAATGATTTCAAAGATTTCACGCAAATTAGAAAAAATCCAAAATAATTCGAAAGTTTCGGGAAATATTTCAAAAAGATACAACCAACTTTCAGAAAGAATTTAAAGATTTCAGAAATTCAAAAAGATTTCACAAGGTTTCCAAAAAAAGATTCCTGAAAGATTTCAAAGAGAAATCACGGAATTTCAGAAATATTTGAAAGATTGCAGATTTCACAATGATTTCAAAGGATTTCACAAAAATTTCGATGATTTTATAAAGATTTAAAAAATTACGAAGCGTTCAAAATATGTCAAAAGATTTCACAAATATTAAATAATGAATTCCAAATTATTTCACGAGAATTTTTAAGGATTTGAATTATTTCAGATTTCAAAGATTTTTGACATATTACAAAGGTTTCAAAAAAATGTAAAAAGATTTCAAAAAAATGTAAAAAGATTTCAAAGACATATAATAAAATTAATTTTTTTTTTTAATTCTGTAGGATTTCAAAGATTTCACGCAAATTAGAAACAATCCAAAATAATTCGAAAGTTTCCGGAAATATTTCAAAAAGATACAACCAACTTTCAGAAAGAATTTAAAGATTTCACAAGGTTTCCAAAAAAAGATTCCTGAAAGATTTCAAAGAGAAATCACGGAATTTAAGAAATATTTGAAAGATTACAGATTTCACAATGATTTCAAAGGATTTCACAAAAATTTCGATGATTTTATAAAGATTGCAAGAATTACGAAGCGTTCAAAATATGTCAAAAGATTTCACAAATATTAAATAAATAATTCCAAATTATTTCGCGAGAATTTTTACGGATTTGAATTATTTCAGATTTCAAAAATATTTCAAAGACATATAATAAAATAAAATTTTTTTTTTTAATTCAGTAGGAATTCAAAGATTTCACGCAAATTAGAAAAAATCCAAAATAATTCGAAAGTTTTCGGAAATATTTCAAAAAGATACAACTAACTTTCAGAAAGAATTTAAAGATTTCAGAAATTCAAAAAGATTTCACAAGGTTTCCAAAAGATTCCTGAAAGATTTCAAAGAGAAATCACGGAATTTAAGAAATATTTGAAAGATTACAGATTTCACAATGATTTCACAAAAATTTTGATGATTTTATAAAGATTTTAAAAATTACGAAGCGTTCAAAATATGTCAAAAGATTTCACAAATATTAAATAATTCATTCCAAATGATTTCACGAGAATTTTTAAGGATTTGAATTATTCAAATATATTCGAATTAGAATGATTTCTTTTACATATATTTGTGCTCATAATTAATAATCATCTATCTCCCCAATTTCAAAGATTTCAACCAAATTTCCCATTGATTTCATACAGAATTTTAAGATTTCTGAAAGATTACAAAGTATTCAAAATATTTAAAAGATTACACACAGATTTTAAGAATTTCAAAAATATTTAACACATTGAATCATTAAGAGATTAAGTTTCGGAATATACAATATAGACAAGATTTTAAAAATGTTCAAGAATAAGGTTTCATTTATTTAGCAATGAGAAAGTACAAATTGGTAAAAACAGTAAGGTTCCTTTTTAAAAAGTTCCTTTTTTTTTGTAACTTAGATAACTGAAAGATTCTGCTTTACATGAACATGTCATCGTAACCTGGGGGAGGAAGATGATCGTTGTCTGGTCTTCCTGAAGGCGGTCTGGGTCGGAGAATATCGGGTGGGCCGAAAGGATCGAATCTTGCTCCCGGAGGCACCGATCCACTGAAAAATGACACACAATTTTAATATTAGAGCGGTTTTTCGTAGTTGCGACGCGAAAAAGCAGAATTTTTCCAATTTTGATGAATCCATTAACATTTAATAATTAATAACATACGGAGGAAGTCTTCCAGGAACTCCCAAGCCTCCAGTTCCTCCAGGTCTCAGTGGATGTCCTCCAGGACGTGGGCCAAACGGATCGAATAGCATTCCTCCTCCACCTGGTGCGAGAGGATCTAAATCTGATCTGCCGATTCCCCTAAGATCATTATCTGGATTCCTTAAAAAGATAATAAAAAATAATAATAAACTGAATGAATGAAAAATAATAAAACTGAAAAAATAATAAAAGATAATTAAAAATAATATAAAATCTTTATTTACTATTTTCCCGAAAAATTAATATTAAATATTAATTATCCACTGAAAGAAGAATATGTTGATTTAATTACAGAAGTAATTTAAAAAACTTAAATGAACTTGAATTAGTTAAAATCAAAGTCAACTTTTTAAACAAGATATGCGTTATATCTAAAATATATCAGGAATTGTTATATTAGGGTCCGTCCACCTTTTTACCTGATCCACTTTTTCCTCCTTGAGAATTCGAAAAATCTACTTAAAATCGAAAATTATGACCTAATTTTCCCCTTTTCGACGAGGTTTCAACATACTTCTTTAAGAATCATAAAAAAAAATGAGACATTAGAAAACAAGACTTTGAATGTGATTATTTTTTATGATACCAATTTCAAATTTGCTAATTTTGTAGATTTGAAGGACATCGTCGATAGCAAAGTAATCTCGAAAAGTAAGCTCTGAAAACAACGGAAATAGATTTTTCAAGAAAAAAAAAGGGGAATATATTCTTTAAAATTGAATTAATGTAGGTACTAATATTAAATTCGTATTGAAACGCCTCAAATTCCTAATAATTCAGGTTTAAAAATTTCATTTTCAACAAAATAAATGATTTTTTAACTAAATAGATGAATTTTCAACCAAGAAGATTAATTTTCTATCAAAAGACGGATTTTAATATAAAGAGATGAATTTTAACCTAAAATGATGAATCTTCAACCGAGAAAATGAACTTTTAACAAAGAAAGATAAATTCTCAACGAAAAATGTAATACCTAGTTCATATATCAATCAAAAAAGACCAATTTCGTACTAAAAATTTAAGTTTTCAACCCGAAAATATGAATTTTCTATCGCATTGGTAAATTTTCAAGCCAAAAGACGAATTTTCTGCAAAACAGATTAATTTTGAAGAAAGATTTTTCAATGAAAAAAGTTAACTTTCAATCAAATACTGGAATTTTCTACCAAAATGTTAAAATTTCAAGCCAAAAAGACCAATTTTCTATCAGGAAAGTTAAATTTTCAACCCGAAAATATGAATTTTCAATTTAAAAAAGTTAATTTTTAAACAAATAGTTGAATTCTCTACCAAATTGTTAGATTTTCAAGCCAAAAATACAAATTTTCTACAATACAGTTAAATTTTCAACCCAAAATTATGAATAATCAATTAATTTTCAACACGAAAATGTGACTTTCGAATAAAAAAAAAAGTTTTCAACAAAATAGTTGAATTTTCAAGAAACAACGATTTTTCAGCCAAGAAATAAATAAGTCACCCAAATTGTTGAATCATCAAGCCAAAAACACGAATTTTCTACAGTTAAATTTTCAAGCCAAAAATACGAATTTGCTATAAAACAGTTTAATTTTCGACGCGAAATTGTGAATCATCAATCAAAAAATTTCATTTTCAACCAAATAATTGAATTTTCCATCGAATTGTTAAGTTTTCAAGTTAAAAAGACGAATTTTCTGAAAAACAGTTCAATTTTGACAAAGAAAATTTGTATTTCCAACAAAAGAGATCAATCTTCAACTAGGAAATATTTTTCAGTCAAGAAAGAAAGAAAGGCATCCAAATTGTTGAATTTTCAAGCCAAAAAGACGATTTTTTCAAAAAACAGTTGAACTTTTGATAAGAAATTATGAATATTCTATAGAAAAAAGTTAATTTTCAACAAAATAATTACATTTTTTACCAAATTGTTTCATGTTTTAGCCAAAAAGACAAATTTTCTGAAAAACAGTTTAATTTTCAACCCGAAAATATGAATTTTTAATTTTAAAAAGTTCATTTTCAAACAAATAGTTGAATTCTCTACTAAATTGTTAAATTTTCATGCCAAAAATACGAATGTTCTACAATACAGTTAAATTTTCAACCCAAAATTATCAAGAAAGAAAGATTTTTCAGCCAAGAAAGAAAAAAATCAACCAAATTGTTGAATCTTCAAACCAAAAACACGAATTTTTTACAAACAGTTAAATTTTCAAGCCAAAAATACAAATTTGCTATAAAACAGTTTAATTTTAGACGCGAAATTCTGAATAATCAATCAAACAAGTTCATTTTCAACCAAATAATTGAATTTTCCATCGAATTGTTAA